>DWJN01002702.1:0-14794 GCA_018248895.1 Carystus phorcus
GCAATCGGAACGACGAAAATAATTCTCATAATCAAAATTCTTGTTCTGTTCATTATACATATTTATTTAGAAGTAAATAAATCAACGGCAATAAGTTTTAAAGCTACTTGAAACAGCCGTCAAACGATTTGCCGTGTTCCGCTTGGTTTGAGAGTCAACACTTTCTTTCTTTAAATAAATAAATACCTTCACACACTCATAGCTCCACACTAGGATACAATACAATACATACCTCTTTATTGTACAGCAAAAACAATACACACACCCCGTGTCGTGGGTGTTACGGACAACACAGAAAGACATACACACACGTAGAACAAGAATTTAAACTCATAATTCCACCGCTGGGAATCGAACCCAGGACCCTGCGAACGGCGATCGATGACCATTACTCGGATGAATCTCGAGAACTACAGATTCGAATTTAAAAACCTTTTAGTGTTGGGTAGTACAAGAACTGAGGAAGACTATACATAATTATATAGGCTTTAACATAACAGGAGCTGAGCATTGATGAGAAATGTTGCAATAACGGCACAAATCTTCCAAGGTGATACGAAGTTCGCCGGGTCTGCTAGTACTATGATCTCATTACACCCAAAAATATACTCAGATAATAATTAATACAATAACCCATTTAGTAATAAAACGTACCCGATAAAGTTTAAATCAATTAAAGGAACACCTAGTGAATCGGAATTAGAGGCAACTTGCCAAATCTTAATTGATCGGAGGAATCTTCAATAGAATTGTTAACGCTGTTTGCGACACTCCAAAATCGATTTTATAGAGAGATACCTCAACAGAGAGACAGCAACAATGTATCACTCTGTAAATCGTAAAGATATATCTACATTCTACACTATAAATTCGATACTAATATAGTTTTATTGCAATCCATCCTTACTAAAATTCAAATTTTGCACAGTTTTGGCAGACAAACTGGCTCACAGTTTGGCAGAATATCTATTATAATAAAAGATATATTAAATAGCAAAACATATACCTACTACTTGTCAAAATAAATAAATAAAACAAACTCAATTTTGTAAGGTACGTTTAGTATTTCCACTGTCTTTGATGATGAAAAATCCTCTAAAGACACTATAATATATATACATAATGTTTAATAATAAATTCATTCATACACATAATAATTCCTAGTTAAAACCAGCATATATGTATATACATGTATGGACAAGTTACTCGTACTACTTGTATACTCGTACAAAAGAATAGTAAAATAAAGCATAACTTACACCAGCTTATTCCGACAACTCTCCGTGTACAAGAAATATTTCTTGGAAACCTTTTGGTACAGACGTAACAATGCCATATTTAGCGGAGTGTGACTAAGAACTAAAGGTGTCATAAAAGCAAATCTCTCTTTAAGCTCCTCCAGCATTATTACCGCAATATTCCCAAGATAATGGTTAAAGAAGCGAGGAACTGCTGAGTACCTCATTAAGCAGGTAATTCAGCTGATAGGCGATGGTATTTGATGCAAATGACTACCACTGAATATCCTTTTCTAAAGATGCGAATCTCTTTCCAACCATTACGTAATAACGTTTGCTTTTATATCTGTTTTAATCCGAAAGCAATTATCTTTGCTTTAAACCACCTATATAAAGAAAAAGTTTCATGTTAATAATTTATGATTTTATTCACTTCATTAATACGTCAATAAAGGATAAAACATGCCAAAAATGGCCTTTTTAGCTCACTTTGGCTTGAACAATTTTGATGACTGTGCCTTTTTATCATTTATCGACGAAAAGTTATTAAAACTGATTGAAATAATTAAATGACACACAAAATTTACCATCATGCAAAAATGTTTACAACATTCATTTTAATTACTTCACACTACGCCTTTTATATTAGATATTTATCTATCAAATAATAGTACCAAAAAGAAGAAGAGCGAGGAAACTAATCTTCAAAATTAACAATTAATAATCATTACCAACTTTATGTTCTTTAAAAATAAAATAAAATCTATTTATTATTACAATCAGATTATACATTTATTAATATAATTTAAGAGCAATAAATAAAACATTCATCTCCACCTTCTCGAGTGGCCCCTGATTGCATAACTCACAGGCTTTCAACACGCTCAATATTGATTTGTAAAAACATTATCAGTTAAATAACGATTGACACTTAAATCTAATGATCACCAATCATATCAATATACTCCTCGAACAGTCAGCAAAGCTTACGTAATAGGACAATGGCTTTCGACGCGTGGAAGGAATCGAGCAATAGAATTGAAAATCTCCGAGCTCATCCCAAGCACCATTTACCGCTCATCATTGTAGATCCGACATTTTCGTCGGATTCTTATCGCTAACGAGCTATAATGTCAGTTCCGACGCGGCAGGAAGCAAGCCATTTCTCTGTCACGGATAAATTGATTTAATCTAATCATGCTATAAATTGCCTCGGCTGATTTAACGTCATATCTGACTAGCAAATAGCAACTTTTCGTTTTGCTGAGGACCCTTGTAAAGTTATCCTTGTCCATTTTTCTTTTACCGAAATTAATTAGCAACTTCCTTCTAGGCTTGAAACACGATTGGCTGACTTTCTGTCTCATCGATTGATAAGTCAACATATTGTTTTATAAACAAAAATGGTGGGAACAATTTCTCCGTTCAGTTATGAGTACGTAAACAATGTTATTAACTTAGTATTACTTTATAACAATTCGCGGGCACAATGTATTACTTTATATACTTTTAGACACGCTACGCTACGCGTGTCTAAAAGTACCTATACACCATCATATAATGTGGTCGCGAATTATTACAAAGTAGACTAATACTAACTTAATAACAATAGATTCTCGCGAGGTAATGCCTGACACTATTAAACATAATAATGTGTTAATTTACTTGAATGTTTTGCTTCTGCTATAAAAGATTTTCATATTACTTTATTTTTTCATTTAATATTGTTAAGCAAATATTACTAACTTGTAACTTATCCTTTACAATATAACTAAGTGTAAACGATAGAGATCTGGGATGAATGAACTGAGGTAATGAATTCTAACAACGAGAGGCTCCTATATCACACAGTTCGATCTATTTAGGTTGACAGCATTCTACGCGAACGACACAACCAAGTTATTTGTCACCTTATTATATTACTTAATCATTCCAATTTATTGATTGCTGATATAAGATGAATTTGTGTTAGACTGACAAATATTTAGGATTCCAGATAAACATAATTTATGATAATAGGTAATAACAATGTTTACGATACATTTCAGTCATAATTGTTGTTAGATTCTTTTGATGTTTTTACGAACCCAATATCGAATCACTCAATCGAACAATGAGTATATTTTAATTAATTTACAGTTAAGCAAAAAAATTTTAAAAGTATACTAGGCAAAAACTATCCTCCTATGATCAACCGTAAAATATTTTATGATCACAATAAGTTTTGAAAACTCAGACAACGTAAGCGTTCCCGCTACCATTGATCGACGACGTTGAGGCTGTAGTAAGTTCATAGGCACGTGGACTCGCTAATGGTTCTTAAAATCTCTGATTTAAGATCTCAAATTGTTATTCACACAAAATAATATACCATAATTGTGATACAAACCAAGCTCATAGATTAGCAGTATGAACATATTCATATGCTAAACAGTTATACATTGTCACAACTACGTGGTGAGCTACCAAAATAAATTTAGCACATCCGGCCGATGACGTCACGCCCGAATGAAAAAGCATAAGGTGTGCGAGAATGTTATCTTACAAAATCTCTTTATTAAGATTTAAACGAATGACATAAACAAGACTGTATTATGTTTCTTCAAACAACAGGCAATGATAATAAAGTAATATATTTCTTCATTCCATTCGTACAGTGAATTTCAGATTCAAATAAACCCGGATCTACAATAAAATCTTGCTCATCGTATATGTATATTCACGTTTGGTTACGATTGGGTAAACATTTTGACACTAAAAATAAATAGCACAGAGAAAATCTTTATTTATTTAGTTTTAAAACGTAATTATGTTCCTTGTAAAAAAAAATCCAAAAAAACAATTGAATTCTCTAATATACCTTTGCTGAGACCTTGTTATTCCTTCTAGAAATATTAAGTACTAATTCTTTGAGGGAAATTTTATCGATGTAGGAAAAATTTTTCGTTTTCTCTTAATAAAGATATTTAGAAAGATATAATTATTTGTGGTTATATATGAGATTATTAAAAAAAAACTCTTCAATGTGATGTTTTAGCCTACATCAAACCCAAAAACCATCTTTTTTATTAATATTTTTTTTTTATTTAAGATTTTCCTCAGACAATTTCATTGTTACATCATATGGATTATGATAATAACCAGTGCTAAAGACCCTTAAAAGCGTTAATATAAAATTAGGAATCAATTCATAACTCTAAAAATCGACTAATATTGTAAAAACGTCAACCGTTCTAACTCGGTTGACAATCGTAATCCATCTTTAAACATGCGTAAAATTCCCATAAAATTAATTGCCATAAACTGCAACAACTTCGCCTTAGTGTTTCTTGCAAATATCGAGGGTTGTTGCAATTGGGGCCACATATTGTGTAAACTGGAGCGTGACCGAAGGCGACGCCCACTAAGCGGTCGCCTCGTCCTCAACGAAACTGCAATACCTCGAATATTTCGTTCCGAGCTAGTTAACCCGCAACTGACACCGATGCATTCCAGTCCTAGGTCACATAACCGCCTTCACCTACAGATACCTAACAGGTAACGGAGATCTGTAACGTAATATGTTTTGGGCGAACGTTAACCTAACTAATAACTTAATGTTCAACCACAGACCCAGTGTGCATGAAAAGCTTGAGATGTAGATTGAGATCGTTTGGTATATACTTCCACCGCTATAATCTTTGTCGATAGTATTAAGCAACTGATTGTAGTGGGTAACTTGGGAGGTGATCGTAGTACTAAATTCTTGACCACTTAATCGTGTCGGATATTAAGGAATAAACACTTGATGTTCGAAATTACTAGTTCGAACTACGTTGTCGAGGATCAAGATCTCCGGAATAACGAGAAGAGCTCTACAGAAGACCGCTAGCTAATCGATTCCTAACGTATAGTAATCCTTAATTAGTAGAACTAATGAGCAAATCGAATTGTTCCGGGAGCGAGGATTGTTCGAAACAAATCTTCTAAAAAATACCCCAACTTTTCTAATAAAGATTCAGGGTTATGTGGGATGGGTTTACAGACTTAAAGCCTCTCGGCAGCTAATTGGGACATATTCGGAGACACCAGGCGTGCGTAACACGCCTATGTTTCCCCAGAGTAGTACCCTGTGGACTTGCGTGGGTAATCCATCAGATCTTCCATTATCGGGGATAACTGAAACGATGATTTTTACTAACCCGTAATTGCCATCTCCGAGCAGGAATACGCCTCTCCCGCCCAGCAGTCTCCATCTTTACTAATATAATCTCACAGAAGGACAATACATTACAAAAAAGTTTTCCGAGCATAATTTTACTGAAACTAAGCAAGAGCGTTTTACTTGTTTAAAAATAAAGATGTTAACAAAAAGGCCAACCAAATTCGGTTACCAATTTTGTCCAATATCTGTTGCTATAGGTCTAGACATCTTAACATGCCCCATCCCATTTAACCCGAATTCTTAAATAAAATCAATTTATTTCAAGTAGCCCCGATTCGCGTCGTAGGTCTTTGGGGAGATCTTATTGATTTCGAAAGTACTTCAATCTATTCTATCTATTCCTGTTAATTCACTTTAAGCGTAAGTATTAGTTTCAATATAGATTTTGCTTATGATATATTATCTGAGACATATTATACCTTTCAATGTACACCTTATTAATCTATACCTTAATAGGGATGTAGTTACTTATTCGTCACATATAATGTACTCGTATAATCTCGTTTGATTTTCTGAATATATCTACGCTTATACTATATAGTATAACTTATACTGGGTTTAGTCAGTTTGCTTTAAAAGATTTACAAAATGAAATATTTACGATCTGTCCCATAAAAAGCTCGTCATTATTATTATAATCAAGTCGACGCAGAATCACGTAACATCCAGAAATATGGTGCGTAAAATATTTCCCTCAGTCTTATACATTGTGTCTTATATAGTCTGTAGTAAGTATATATTATCTTCAGTAATATGTATTGCATTAAAAATTAGCAAATTTTATAATAGGGAACTACTTTGTTATTAATATAGTTGTTCAAAATTGCAGGCGTGGATTTCCTAATATTCTTCACCACTCACATTAGACTCCACGGATTCGAACTTGGTATCCTCCTAAGTCTTTGATGCCGTCACGTGTATTAAAAAAACCAGCATAGATCTCTTTGAACTACAAAATCACGTGACGAACACTTAAAAGTCCATGGTTTTAATCCCAATGCAATTAGCCGTTCCCTACAGTGCACGACATTGTCACAGTATCAATATCCAAGACACGGAAGTTCGCTGGAATCGTTCAGTTAATGTAAACAGGGTTAACTATCGTCAGGTGGCATATAATAGCCACGAGGCATATGACGATAATTTCTGCGGTTTTACCGACTGCAGTGCAATAACAATTTTATAGAACGATAGCTCTTTGCCTCGGCTTTAACCCTGTCTATAAAGTTACACTTATGTTCATGCATACGAGTAATACAATAAAATTATTATCAACGATCGCCTACCGTTTATATATAATGTATATATGCGTTTAGCAAATTCGGTAGCTTTAATAATAGTTATTTAGGACCAAAACATGACGATTCTGGGAAATATATAAGAAATATTTAGTTACAAAATAAAATATAATAATTTTCTCTCCTTACACCAGAATAAAATCCTCGTGCGAAATTTAATAAGTAACTTCATAACTAAATATAGATCTTTCTGCGTATACATTAAATCATAAATAATCATAGCAAAACTTTGTTATTATTTTGTTATTAAATTGTTGTGTGTCATATTAAAGAGAGTAATCATTTTTTATTACACACTAAACAAACAATAGATTTATTGTTTATTACTAAACTATTATTTTTACCTAAACAAAGACTCTTCCAAGCAATATTTGTATACTTAGAGTACTTAGACATTATTTACAGCTTTACAATACCTAACATTCTATTATTCATTGTCATGCAATCACGCGTTGGTTCACCTTTTCATTATTTTCAATACTTACTAACTACAGCTTAGTAAGATTACATATCATTTTTCAAAAATTCTATAGCAAGATTGTTTTTTTAAAATTTATTAATATATTACGCATTTAATAACATTTAAAAACGTTCAATCGTGATAGTAATATGAGATTTTTTGTTTTTTTTTTTTTATACAAAATAAAAAAAAAACAATAAAAGCGTGACCTCTTATTTATAACGTGGATGTTTAATAATAGAACTAATTATGAAATACAATATCGGTGGCATGTAATAGTTTTTTCTGGTGACTGTTGAGTGAGTCATGGTAACTTGATCCGGGAAGCCTGCGGGCAAGCGGCCAGGGGTCGTGGCGAAGCCGACTGCGAGGTCACCGCCATACAACCACCTGTTCACATCAATTATTACACCGTTTGACCGCACCGGGTTCGAGCGACTCTCCCCCACCACGACAATGGAACCACACGTTAAAACATTGTTTTATTAATAAATAACTAAATAACCAATAGATTTTTAGCCGTAACTGGTTGGCATGTCTAGCTCGATAATAGTTTTACAGAGAACTTACAAAGGGTGTCAAAATCGTGCCTTGTATGGTATTATATTTCAAATGAAAGCATTAGCATTTTTTTAAAGCCTTCAGTGTTTCTAAAAGTTTATAATTAATGATGAACAATTATTTTCAATATTATATAAGATAATAGTAATTTAAATAATGATCATTATTTTCTTTATTTCAATCAATTATTTTTATACATTTTTGATTTTGAAAATATATTCTTATCAAACTTTAACTTATTCAGTTAAGAGATCCTGAGTTTCGTAGTAATATTTTAGTTGTAGTCAATCAATTACGTTTTAATTTTGCCGACATGACATAAATAATATTTTATCGATATGAAACATATTCTTAGCAAGTGCGTTATATTCTATCGGATAATCGTTAAGGGCTTCAGGTTGTAATATTTTTTATGAAACATTTAAAACTGTCAGGTAGAATATTCTTCCCGAGGGAGCCAATCTCAACCCAACTTCGTTACGTCCGACCCCGTGACCTGCGTATGAAATAATTTTATATGTGCCAACTTGACGAAGCCCAAGTCCCTAGAGTACTGGTTTATATTGGCATCCAAAGTTATTGGAGTATATGGAATGGCTTACGAGAATTCAAAGCTCAATCAGAAAATGTAGTTTCGGAAAGGACTGGACTGAAACGGGAATGGAATGAACAAATCTTTGAAATTTTAATCTGGAGAACCGAAATATTTATGTTTTGTTTTGTGCGGACACTTTGATTACTTAAAA
Source organism: Carystus phorcus (assembly GCA_018248895.1). Taxonomy (NCBI): domain Eukaryota; kingdom Metazoa; phylum Arthropoda; class Insecta; order Lepidoptera; family Hesperiidae; genus Carystus; species Carystus phorcus. Next base: position 8,508 of record DWJN01002702.1, read on the forward strand.
TACTGCCCTGAATTCCGTTTAAGGGTTGCTAGTTATGACTCCGCAAGAAGTTATTCTGATAAAGTAAACTGTTTACGTGAAGCAAAAACTTTGTACCAGTTTTTACAACAATTAGTTTAAGAAACACACGCAATTAATAAAAATAAACATACGCACACCATTTGACACATATTATATTTATCCACATACTCTTTTGTTTATGGTATAGTCTTTGAAAATAGAACCCTAATAATAATCAAACTTGAAATTCTAATGAATTATGATCGAATTTTGACCACTGCGCGACCACTAATACCTATTATTATACAACTAACAAAGTAGGAAATCAAGTATGAATCGGTTCTACTTAATCCCAACACTAATGAAAAAAAAATCATGATATAAAAACTTAAATCCTAATAAAACTCACTAAATAAAAGCTCCATTGGCCAATAAAAATGAATAATTTATATTTTTCCCTTTTCCAAACATCCTTAATATCATGCCATATTTTTTCGTAAAGGACGTAGATCTCAGCGGGAAAATTCATTTAGATTTCCAAGTGATTTGAGGTTTAATAACGCCTTTTCGTTAAAACGAAAAAATATATAATTGCTTTTCTACTTTATTATTACCATAATCCTGAGCGCAAATTATATTTTAAAATGTCATTATATATTATGAAAAACTGGCGAAAGTTCGCGCTTCACTTACTTAATAAATAAATATGAATTAATATAATTATGTAGAAATAACACGAAAAATTACCTCAACCTTACTTAAATAAATCAGTAAGAACCGTATCCCGTTTCTAAGATGAGCGGGAATAAACACACGCACAAATAGACAATTTAAAAATATACAAACAGACAATCTTAAATTCAACTAAGTCCTATTACATTAATAAATAAGTTTTTTTAGATAAAATTCAAACAGCAAATCTCTACCAAAGTTTAATAATGATAAAAAATGTCTCTAAATTTCACTTCAGTTCGGGTAGCTGAATTGAACTGAATTCGGATATACCAAACTTTGCACTCGTGGTCGGTAACCGTCTTCTGTCTGATTGACCATACCACAATAGTATTAAATATTTTAAAAGGGTCTCTGCGTTTACGAGTTTTTTAATATACATTCAACCCCGCATTAAGATACTTTGAGACCCACGTTGACAACATGACAATCAGAGTATCAAAATTCACACAAAAACAAACATTTATCTGTCAAATAAATGTCGACCCCAGCCAAAGAACCTTACTAGCAGTCACTACTGAGCATTAATAATAAAAGTTTAATAATAGCTCCACGCTCCAATAACAATCCCCTGTTTAAAAAGTTCACATATGTATATACCTTTACAAATTTAATGTATACTAAGTGACTATTACTCACCCTTCTATTTTAACAACAAAGTTGTGTGCGTTCATTGTTTACCAATATTCATCGGTGCTTAATATAAACATGCTGCTATGTGAGAACACGTATAGAGTGGGATCGTGAACCTTCTACCCGATAACCCGAAGTAACTTTGTGAACCGCTGGTTCCTCAGTGTTGCAAACTTTTTATAAAAAGTCTTTTTACAAGCTTATATATTAACTTGTAATATTAAATGTCAAATGTTGCAACCGAATTTTAAAACCGATAATTTCAACCGATTGGCTGAAAATTCTATATGAAAATTTCACATATGTATATCTTTAGTTTCAAAATAATTTGACAACTTAGCTATCTACAGTTTAACCTTCAATTCAAATGTAAACACTTCGTAAAAAAATTGTTAATGTAGATATTATGACGTAGGCATCCGCTAAGAAAGGATTTCCATCAATTCTACCCCCAAGGGGATAAAATAGCAGATGAAAGTTTCTTAATTCGAACCAAGCCGCGGGCAAAGCTTTTCTTTAATAAAGTAATATAGTGGTTTGACGGAGAAGATAAATCTTTAAAAAAAATGCATTGTTTTAGTTTTTGTTACAATAATTTACGTGAATGTAACAGACAGGCACAATTCTCTCGTAACTCTCCAAATTTAGGCAGAATAGTGATCAATCATTAACTTATACTGTGTTAAAAACATTTACTTCCTTGTAAGCTAAGCTACCATCTTTCCGAAGCCATGTTTTTTTATAATCGTACTTTAGACTACCAGTAACTTTAATAAAGAATGTAACCTTACCTCACCTAACCTCATCTATACTAAGATTATAAACAAAAACTTAAGACATTTTTTTCACAATCCTGCTTGGGGAATCTTACCCGAGAATCGGAGTATTCCAGTATAAAATGCAATGTTGGCAACACAGCCCGCGACATAATGTCCCGGCTAGAATAATTAGCACAGTCTTATCTTTGTTAATTAATACCACTGTGCTAACAGATCGGTCAAATTCTATTCCAGATATCTCGCAACTCGGCTCTTTAATTAAATTCCACTAAGGAATGTTATCCCACAGAATCTGAATTAATCTAAGCGGTAAATTTGCTGACGCGGAATTTTAATAGTCAGATTTTTATGTTAAGAAAATTGTGTATAAAAAACATTAATTAAACAAATATTTCTATTATGTACGTCCGGATGCGACGTCAAACTGAGTATCCTTACTCAAGGGTAAATGAATAATGATTTATTACAATTTTCTTCTTCGTTGTTTTCTTCATTAATGAAGATCGAGCCCGTGATGAACTGAGGAGCTGCTTACATGCCACGTTGTCTTCTGCTTGCCGCAAAGCCTCGGTAAATGGGTTACCTATAATACAGTGTCAGACCATCGGGTAGGTGATCTAGATCTTCTGCCGTGTTCTTTGCCCGCCACAATCAGTTTATTTTTATTTATTTAATTATTTCATGTAAACAAACACTTAAATTTGAACCTTTATTTAAATTTAGTACATAGGCACTGCTTATTTCAAAATGAAATTTCGTCCAGCAGACCTGCTATTTGACAATTTGTACGAGAGGCAAATATTGTGCACAGAAAACAAGGGATTCAAATTGTATACATACCTATATTCATATACATACGTTACAGTTTGTCAAGATTATCCGGTTGTTTCCGAGACATTTGGCCAAAGTAGGAGAGTATACGTTGGTAGCAAATTGTGGAGAGCCTGGTTTTGAAATTTCACAATTATGTAAGCATTTTATAATAAAATACTACAATTAGTCACAATAGTTAGTAAATATTTAATAGCCCTTAGTCTAGACGGTAACCATATTGCCTGCAACGGGGTTTCAGGTTGACGTACACACCATGGCAGTACACGGAAGTCTTACCGCTTCTTCCTCCAAGACATTCACCGTTGGGATTTGTCAAAACAATCGTGTTGTTTGACTTTCAAAAAGTGTTTGTAAAAACTAACTTCGAATTAATCTCATTTGATGTCACACCTTTCATTTCAGACATTTGTGTGATAATGTGTGTGTAGTTACTGTGTGTATTAATACACAGTAGTAATTTGTAACTGTATATTAATACAGTAAGACAAATATGGCATACCCAGTGCATATTATTTAAAGGCTTCCTCACGATGATTTTCTGTATCAACCTATTTACACTTTAAATGATAAAAAAATATGAAAATGAAATATCAGAACCATGAATAACAATATGATCCATTAAACAGGAAGCGGTGTAAGCGGCCATTAAACGCAACTTCCGGTATAATTTATCTTCATAATCACGTTATTTATTTGCCCAATAGCCTATTATGTATATACATTAAGTATTATTAAAGTCGAACAAGGCAATTTTCATTTTAAACCGCTTAATCAGAAAATCTAATCATAATCATACATAAATACTAATAGGGTTGTTGGCATTATTTTAATTTCATTTCAAAAGTAACGAAAATTTATTATCCAAATTTAAATCAAATCTCATAAGACATACGGTGAAATAAAGAGCAAATAGTTTAATATCATAATAACATTAAACCATCAAATTATCTATTGATGTCGCAAGTTCAACTTCTAAGTATGTCTTGAAGTAAACATTAAAATAAAGCGAACGTACGTAAAAATACTGGAAAGCTTTTGTAATTTTCACGGAATAAATAAATCCTTTTTAACGTTCGCATTTTGAGCCCGAGCCAAAGCGATTGCTTCGTTGGCGCGACGATAAGAAATGAATGAGGTGCCACCCCAGTCGTTAAGTCTTCGCAACTCACGGGCGTTTGTCAAAACGTATTTAAACAAAACGAACGAGCACCAGCCTCGTACCTGGGCCGCTGACGCCTGCTCACTCCGCAGGTAAGTCGGCACCACAATGGCATTCCGAACATCCGAAATGAATCAAAATTCGGCGCAGCAACGATGACTAACTCCCCGACCGGTCCCTTCTGATAAATTACAATAATAATATCCACTCCATTGTTATTATAGGGGATGATTTCATTACCGCATGCGTCCGCGCAGGTGCTTTCGAATTTCAAAAGCTACGATACGTTCCGTTAAATGTCAACTGTATGATTAGTGATACGACCTTTTCTACAAAAAAGCTACTCCATTAAGCGAACCGTTCCAGCCTGTATTTAGGACGGCCGTTACGAGGCTCTAACGAATTTGGAAATTCGAGCCTCATCGATATGTACAATTACAGCGTACACCCTAAATGTCATTTACGGATACGGCGAACGTGTTTATTGGACCAACAAGTCCTCGCCACTTAACAACTGGTTCCATTATTTGTACGTGGAGCGGCGACCTCCCGCGCCGGCGGGAACAATGAAAGTGAGAGAGGGCAGGAATGCGTGCGGGGGTTGGGGAGCGCGGGGAGGCGCCCGTTCCCGGTTCCCAGGCGAGGAATGCCAGCACGAGCAACAAAGCCTACCAGCCGCCATTCACCCCGCCCTGCCGTACCCCTCTAGCGGTTCCGTCTGAGACGCGTAATTTTTCGTGACTTTCCCCCAACTTACGGAAACGGATAATATTCAGTATCGTTTTATAGTCGTTTGTAGTCTTTCGATTTTCATGATTCATCGCTTACTCCTTTTTTAGGGATAGAAAATAACAATAATGAATCGGTAATGTATTTCGACAGGCTAAGAGACTCGGGGTGCGTCGCAGACTTTACAAGAACAATATTTAGCTTCGCTTTTAAATCCCAGTCGTGTCGTTATTTTAAATAATAGAAGCGAAATTGTAACTTATACTTAATAGGAATGTTAAATCAATTGAATAATATGAAGAGGGAAAGTTCGTTTCAATACTAATTAATGTATGTAATTCGTTTGCAAAAGATAGGATATATTACTGCATGACCTTGGAGAAGTCTGTGATAATAGAGATATAGTCTAAAACCCTAATAAAGTAAACGTATAAAACCTTAAAATGTAAATAACTGATGGTCGAAATTGGAGCGGCGCGCGCCGGGCGACCACTAGTCTATTACACGGTATACAGTAATGTGATGTAAAAATAATGCAAGCGAAGTAATGGGTGTTTGTTCATTCATCGAGCTGAGTCAACGTTCAGGGTCGAATGTCACAGCTAACGTCACCTCTAGATCACAATAATATATTACTTATGTTCACGATTAAATTTTTTGCAGCTAACTTGATTAGTAAGTTGTATAGTTAATTTTGTCTATTCTTTACTAATTATTCAATGGACGTAATCTAATGTTTTATAAGTAACTGGTATGCCAACCGTTATAATTTATGCTCAACTTTCCAACTATTTATATATGTATTTTTCGTACAATTCTTCTATGTATTTTTTGATATCTACCCAAAGGCTACCTGAAAGAAATCGCTACCTTTGCGATAAGGTCGCCCTTTGTATAGCGTACTTTTCCGTACAGATACTACATGATTTTATTTGGTGTACAAATAAAGAATATTTGTATTGTATTGTAACTGTTATTCCTGTGTCTAGTACACGAGTTATTGATAGTAAAAAATATTTTTAAGCAATGACGAAATTACTTACGATTTGAGCTACGAAACGATGGTAACTTTAAATTTTTTAACATAAATAGGTCATAAGCAAACGGTTCACCTGATAACTCACACAAGAGCATCAATAATCCAAAAGCATCAATTAATTGCTAATAAAGATTGAAAATAAGAAATAAATAATGTGCTATATTCTATAACATAATTTAAGGGTACAGTGGTAATAAAATCTCAGCGTCTCATTTACTTCCGTACATACGAAATTTCATACTTAATTGTTTCCTATAAACGCGTAAATTCGACGAATTCTTGCTAATAAATATGACCTTAACCCATCTCTGAACAGAACCGAACTCAACAATAAGACGATTTAAATACCGATAATTTTCCTTATAAACTTCACGCCTTCGGT
>DWJN01002703.1:0-14792 GCA_018248895.1 Carystus phorcus
CAAACTTACATATTTAGTCTATTACTTACTATTAAATTACTAAATCAATTTCTATAAAAGTATAAAATAGTAGAAGGATAGTGTTGAGATGTAAACATTACAACATCATACATTATGATAGCTAGCATAATGTTTTTAACATATTCCAAATGGTAATATTATAGATCAAATTTTGAAATAAGTATTTTGACTACTATATCTATACATATAATAAAACTGTAACAGATCGCTGTTGTACATGGCAAATATATTGAAAAATCTTTAACCACAAAAATTCATAATGGGGGCCTTTATATACGCAAGAGAACGCAAAATAATGATTCTTAATTTTGTCTGTATGTTTTTGCACGCTAATCTTACAAACGGCTTATCCGATTTGATTGAAGTTTTTAGGATTATATTGTGATGGGCTTTACTTAAAATGTAGAGTTCTTTCATTAAAATAAACAAACAAAGAAATTATGTCAATTTATATTAATCATTTATTGACCGTTAGGTGAAACGAAGTTGGCCGAATCACCTAGTAGAGAATAAAATCTTAACTAGTCTTAGTTGGTACCGCTATTAAGATTGGCTTTGGCATAAGATTTAACGTTATTTATGTCTACCTACTCTTCTGGTTGTAGTGACGGTGACGTAGCCTTTACAATGTAAATTAGAAATCATTATCATAAGCTAATAGCTGTTTAAGTATTAATTAATGAATGAATAATATACAAAAAGCCTCATAACATATCACATTTTAATTAGGGACTACGTAAACTGTAATGTACTCCGGAGAATTATAATTATGTATATGCTTTTAAATGAGTCACTTACCTACATAAAGAATTTTCTATCGAATTGATAAAATATTCCACAAATATTAGCGTACTTATTTCGAATTCAATAGCAAATAAAGAATTTGAATTGAATTGAACTTCTTAAACGAGGACCTCTAAGTTCTCTATTACATTTTGTAATAAAACTTAATTCAATAAATTCCAGTAATGTGCATAGTACGAGTATATTGAATATTTATTTGCCATTTATTATTATTAGCCATTGATTTGATAAAGACGCCAACAATCTCAAAACGAGAAAAATTTTAAGAGCAATGTTAATAATTCATATAATATTGTTCTTATCACTATAATTAGTGATGACATAAGTATGGGAGCAAATTAAATTACGACACAGATATGGAAATACTATGACACAAAAAGTTGAAAATTATTAATAGCGAGTTGAAAATTGTATATTCGTTTTTTACATTATAAAATGTAAATAAATATGTATCATACTCAGTCATATAATTAAAGCAACGTAGTATTTACCTTAACAAATCGTGGTTACTTACTTTAATTAAGACAGTAAATAGTGATCCACATTAGTATACTTCTTTACTACACCTGAATCTTATTAGATGTTAAAAATTTGATACTTTAGAGACTGCTATCCTACGCTAAATACATAAAACGCACTCATAAATTTTGCATAAGCGTCCAATCATTCATCACATCTACACCAATGTTTAAGTTACCTTAAGTTACCTAATATTACGAATAAATTTCAACATACACCCATAATGTTTAATAAAAATTGATGGTTATTTAAACGGTTGTTATATTGTTACCAACAGTCATTCGAGTACACGGTGATCTGCCAGCAACCAGGTGTAGGCGAGGACGGCCGCGGTACTCCATCAGCCCACCACTCCCCGGCGCAGGCGCCCCGCACGCGTCCTTGGCACGACTTCGGGCGACAGAATGATGCTGACAAAATTCAAATTGCAAAACTGTAAGTACAATGTTTACTACTTAGATATAAACTATTGAAAATTACTTGTATACTACAACCCGTCCTAAATACTACCTCGAATCAATTTGTCTCAATGTCGCATTTAAGTTTCTCTAGTTTATTAGTTGTCTTCGTACGCTGTGGCATTTAAATAAAGATTTCTAGGGTCGTAAATAACCTTTCATAGTCAATTAGAAACAAGAGAGGTCAACTGCTCCCTGGTTTACAAACGGCGCGCGAGAATTCATTTTGTCATAATATGCAGGTACATAAATATAAGGGTTTATTTTAATGTTAAGGAGTATTAGTCTTTTGTTTAAAGAACTAAAAATGTAATTGTAGTTTAATTTAATGATCTTGTTGCCAAGTTTTAGTGTCGCTGTTAGAATTTTTTGATATGGATAGGGATTAAATTTATAAATTGACCCACTTGATGTAAAGCAATCACGGTCGCCGATAGACATCAAAGCTATCACTGATATGTTGACGGTAAATTTCAAACCAACAGTCACAATACGCACGATTGTTTGATGGCTAATTAAGCCAAAAGGCGGTGGATAACAAAAAAGGATTCGAGGAAAGCGCACACCAGCAATGGCTAATGAAAGTAATAGCAAAGTAATATCAATGGGTAATAATATAATCACGCGAAACCCTACTAGAAACAAGGCTTCTTTTGTCGTGTCTTACGGCACCCTGGTTGGTCGACTTGAGATTTTTTGTTTAAGCTGTCCTGTACGGCAAAAACATTCCGATTTCCGATCGATATAAATATTATTGTACAAAGATGTTAGTTTGTGAATTCTAGATTTTTTTATGTATCATTTGTATAAGTACCAGTGAATTAGCGCGTTGGTACACGTACGTGAGTATTTAGTGGTATATTTACTCCATCCTTCACGTTATAAAACATGCTAATCGTCTGTTACCCTTTTTTAAGAGCGAAGGAGTATTGGATACATTGAAATAAAATAAGCTTAATATGTATTTTATTTGTTTATGGTTTAAATAACGTTATAACTTAAGTAAAACTTTTGTTATACTTGTTTATCAAATTTAACCTTTGGAGCTCCTAATGAAACCTGACACCTACCAGATACCGTATAAATTAACATATTTATTATGATTATAAATTAATCACCATAATACGTTCGCCTGGCTGACCTGCCCAAGCTCTGAATGACTAAAAATATTGCATTACTAATACAATATGAGGATTTGCGTGTTCAAACCCTAACAAAAATGTAAGCGAATTCAGGGTTTATTTACCAATATTCGCAAAGTTTTACTATATACACAGTTTGCATTAAGTATTGTGTTATTTACTTAACTTAAAATAGTATTCGTAAAGTATTTACAGTCACGTTATCCCAATAGTTTATACGAAACGTATTCATGAACTCAGATCTCGTAATAGTTGCAAATAATATAAGAAAAATAAAGAATTTTGGTATTAAACAAAAATGAGAAATAAGCATCCATTTATACATTCGTATACATAATTATCATTATGAGCGATATTGACTATGGAAAAATGATGGGTTCTCCCATATAAAAGACTTAAACGTGATTCTATCGTACGTGTTGTTTGAAAAACACATCGGTATAAACTTTTGTCTAAAATTGATTCTAGTTATAGTGGTCAACTTATATTGCTACCACTTGGTCATTAGTATGGTAGACTTCAAAGTATAAAACTTTGAAAACATTATGAAGAATTCAATTAATAAAGTTTCCTAAAAATGTTTTTCGTCTTTATAGATACATATTGATAAAACGCATAGAATTTTTGAAAAAGTATGTTTCTTAACAAATATGATGATAGATGATCGTTCATCATCGCCAAACCTACTTTGAATGACTAAACATAGAAGTAATAAATATTTTCATATGTTGTACTTCCTATCAAATTTATTTTTGCGATAAATGAGACATGATTATTGTACATACTCTTCGTGTCGTGAGAAAGCTGTGGCCCTCACATTGGTAGAAAACGCGCGTGTATTCTATTGTTGTACATTTAGCAGTTATTGCCCCGGCATCAAAAGGTGTTAACTCTAACTTCGTGATCACTGAATACAGCAGTAAAAGTGTGTAAATTGATAATTTCCTAATTTCTTCTCCGAAGCTAATTGTCTTGTAACTATTAATTTCATGCATATTGTTTGATAGGTTCTTTGTTCTATCTTAGTAAGAATACATTACATTACTTTTATATTTAACTAAAAAAAGTTAGTCTTATAGTTCGTGGGTACTCTATTTTTGATTATTTTCAATTTTTAATAAAGTAATGAGGCTGTCATTAAAATCATTATCTCTCGATACTTTTCTTATTAGTTACATAACTCGTTAGCGTAGACGAATAATGAATATTTACCGCACGCAACTGTTAAATAACTGTTAAGTAATAAACTGCACTTTGTTTTCATGCAACTTTTTATTGGATACTTGGAATACGTAAGTATATTTTAATTGAAATATGACAAATTTACACCATTTTCCTTTACTTAGTTATACAAAATAATGGTACACACTCATACTCGTAGCCTCACACTAGGATTCCCTAAAAATACAATTACAGAGACACACACATCTAGACTGACAACAGAAATTTAAACTTATAATTAAAATTCCTGCATCGCTAGGGGTCGAACCCAGGACCCTTCGAATGCCGGTCCAGTATGGTGACCATTGCACCACGCGGGTTGTCAACTTTACTTGATTGGATATTATGTATAAATCGGGATTTTGTTTGATACAATTAACTAATATTAACTAGGAATCGTAAGAGTAACACTGGAACTAAATCGTTAAATTAGCGGTGCGAGGCGGGACGGAAACAGTCGTCAACACGATAAGTGCATTAGCATTATTATCTCGATAATTACTTGCTTGCATTTGGCCCAAATAACTTGGTCGCTTCTATCGTCTTAAATTACCTTCGGTTCCGATACGCGCTCGTTCCTCGGCTGATTACAAGTCCTCGCCTCAACACCGAAGTATTTCAACGCCCTCACAAATGTTTGGTCTATTACTTACCGTCCAGTACTCTACGACCGTCTGGCCGTCTGTCAATGCCCGCAATATCTACTTTATTTACTCGTCCAATATTCAACACCGGAACGAGGTTTTTAAAGGTTGTAACTTAATCAAAACTTGTATGCGTACATGATTATCACTAGAAAGAGGTGTCTACAGCCAGTAATGGTTTTAAAAACAAATTCAGTATATCCTCAAAAGCCTCGGAACGGAGATTTTGTTAATTAATTATTGCTTTTGATTTTATGATGTGAGGTTGAAGAAACTTTAAGAACTTTAACAATTTTTTGTAGAAACATCATTCATGAGTCTTGATTAATGGTATTTCCTAATAGAATAACAAATTTAATTCTATCAATAACATATCTTTGCTTCAAATTTATTCGTGACATAATTCTTTTGAGATTTAAAAGAAAATTAATAGAAACTTTGAAGATATAAAATAAATACTTAAATTTAAATTAACAACGTAAGTACGTGTACGCTTACGATCAATGTAAGCAGCCACTTAAAATCAATAAACGTTTGCTATTTCAAAGTATAAAAAGATAACAAAAAATAAACAAACTTTATTCACAAAGTCAATATACATATGTATGTAACGGTTTTTGAAGTTTAATGTTCATTTTTAAGTCACACTGTATAATACTTATAAGGTACACATATAACTTTTTTACATACTTTAAGCTGTCACAAAATTAAGATGGAGTAAGGAAGAATTAGTTCTTACGTTACTATAATAATTAGCATAATCGTTAGCAGCATTCGTGGCAGCGAATTATTTGACGCTACAGTGAGCGATGGCAGTGCCGCTGCGTGTCGCTGCCGGCAACCGGCAATCACTCTGTTATTACGCTACCTAAACATTCTCATTAAACTACTACAGCGCTTACCGTGATGCCTGGACGCCCAGTTTTCCCCCTACTAATACGCTGCACATAAATTTTACGTCAACGTGAACTAGACTCAACCGTGGCGTTTCAAGAAACAAAATAATTTATGACAATATATATAACTGATATATAAGGCTTATGATTGTAAATTCCAGCAGATCTTAAGGGTCTTTTACTACTTTGAAAGTTTTAACCGCTGGTAAAACAAATACTAAGAACATATATTAGTAGTTGACTATGTATATTAAAGTTGGTTGTTATAGGGTAATCGTAGTCAGTTCTTCGTGGCCGGTGCGTGGTGAAGTTTAAGTGGACCTGATTTATGCGCATCTAATTTGGCGGTGGAGCGCACAAGCTCTGCGGGACGCCGCTCGGTGACTCTTATCGCGGCATGCGTTTTTATTGCGAGCACTTTGTTGTTGCTGCGTTCCGAGACTTTTTGTTCGCTCATCAATTTCCGCGCCTCACCGATTGATTTATTCATGAAAGGGCCTCGCCTTCACGCAGGAAGTGTCTTTTTTCGGGCGCTTCCCTGTTTAAATTTGTAATGAAGCTTATTCGAAAACAATGCGTTATTTATAACAGAACTCGGTCGGATCAATTGCTCTCAGTCGATAATGTATCCGATTGCCGCAGTGCTCATGTGCGTTGCATAAGCGTAGCGCGCTCTCCACTACAACATATCGATAAACGCAACTAATTGATGGCATAAGATGCTTTATTTGTATTGTCTGTCGATTATTCGTTAGGAAAGGATAAGAATAGTTTAAATGACAATGGAGAGTCATGACACAAATGGAAATTGCCGGTTGGAATAACTTAAAGAGAATCAGATAGGCGAGCACCGCTGCGACCGATCCGTCAATGTCGGCCTGCGTTTGCATTACACAGACTTTATCTGCTCGAGCTCAGTTTAAATCGCAAACATCAGCGGGGTTGTTTACCAAATTGTTTTCAATAAGCTTTAAGTAATGGTGTAATCGCGAGTCAAGAATTGGTCCGATGCAGGCCGGCTAAACATCCGGTGATTTATTAGTAGATAGAACAATCTGTAACGATTTATAGCTTTTTATCGGTTTACATATTAAGCAAAGGCGCAATACAATAGAGCCGGTCGATAATGACACCGCCGACCGCCGTTTCCTAGTTAGCTGTGTCGTCCAGCCGCGGCCGCGTGGGCCGAGATCGGCGACAAGCGGAGAGGCTCGTGTTGCGGCTGTCGGGCGGCTCACGCGTGGCCGCTAACGAGTCGCGGCACGCGATCGCCGCTAAATTAGCGGGGTTTTCCTTCCGCTGATTCCAAGCGCAGGAAATCGCGAGAAAATACAGTTTTTCATTACGCACTACGAACTGGATCTCCACGCCTTTATGTAACGACGCCGCTGACAAGCTTTACTGGCAGGGCAATTAAGATTTCCACTTTTTGCTTACTTTTATTGCTTTACTTCATGGAAACTTTATTGTCGCGAATTGTAGATAAGTATCTCAAAGAAGAAATAACACTTTTTCTAAACGGTACAGAAACCAGCTCTCATTGTGCATTTCATATTCCAACAAATGTTGCAGCATGCGAAGAAACTGTACTACTCAGTAATGTGCAAGTTTTCGAAACTTATCTCGATCTTAAAAACATAAGAAAGCGTAATGTCGCGCTTGTTTATCTAATATAATGTGTTAATGTTTTATTGTTGTTATCTTTTGTTCAGGTTTTCACCGTACGGATTCAAGTATCACCTAGAAACGGCCAGCAGTAGTTCGCAGCGACGCGAAGATGATCGTATTACGTACATCAACAAGGGTCAATTCTACGGAATCACACTCGAGTACATACACGATCCGGACAAGCCCCTAAAAAATCAAACTGTCAAGGTAAGTAACAAACAAAATATTTTTACTTTACTGTACGAGTATATGACCGATATCTCTAATAGGGTAGATACTTGAGAAAACTATTTATTTTCATACTTGGACATCGTTTTTTTTTATATAGGAAAGAATATTACCAAATAGTTCAATTGATATTTGAAGTAAGCCTATATTCATTAAATTCTACTTTGGCGCCGAAGTGGAAAGATAACAAATTTACACGCTCACGGTATTAGCGGAACGTTGTACAGAATCGTTTCAATGACTTATTGTTGCATTATGTAAGCCACCCGTAAATCAACATTATAAGTTTATCGAAATTTACTCTATACTATTGAACTAGAATTTGAAATATGTACTGGTAGATCTATTAAATATACCAAGTACCTGGAACACTCGGATTAAAATTAATAGATATCTTTAAAATAAAATATTTGTCGATATCCCTAAAATCCAGAGTTCAAGTTAGTAAAGATTAAGTCTTCAGTAATTAATCCCAATAATTGTCTTATTGATATATAATTTCCATATAAGCCATAACGAGGAACAGTTTTGTTAAACATTACGATACCTTTAAGTGAAATTCACTTTATTTACGCTATTTGACTTTGTCTTTATATTTTACATTTATACCTTGAATGCGATCAAATATTAAGATTTCTATTTAAATTTTGTAAATCGGGTGTAAAAAGTGTATGTCACAATCAAAACCTCAAAACTCAAATCATTTATTTCATGTAGGTATTTATAAATACACTTATGAACGTAAAATATTTTGCATTATTTTTATTAGTCCTGTAATTGTGGTGCAAAACCCAAACAAACACAACAAAAAATATTGTGAGTCACTATACACTACACATATTATATTATCAGCCAACACGCCATATTTTTTTATCCCTTAGCTTATTGTTCATACTAATTTGTTCAATATTTTACTACTCTACTCTATTTAAATAAGCTTGCTGATACGTTTAGACAGAGTAATGTTATATCACGTTCACAGCTATCGGTGTGTATTTCATATATATACATATATGAACGATATGTTATTTGACTTGCAAAATATAAACCTGCAATTTCCTTACTGTAGTACCCAGGGTCATGTGATAGAAAATGCCGTGAGGTATTAAGTCCGCCCATTGTATTCCGTTATTATAAGGTTTTCACTGTAAAGATTGTATAAATATATATATCTATACATTATTGAATAGTAATCACTGACTTCTTTGTCTGTACAAGTTCAACGAAGGTGTTTCCTATGCGCACAATTGATCGTAGGGACGGTAATTAATGTCTATTAGTCTTGACGATAAACAATTTTATACAGAATTACATTTCGTTGCACAATGGTATGACTTAGAAGATTATTAATTATTTTTTTAGATAAAACAACACTAAAATGTGTTAGGTAGAAATATTTCTAACTCATCTTGTGTTCTAAAACACTCACTAGAATAAAATATAAAATGTTATACATGTATCTATCAATATTTTTCCCTTTATAGTAGGATACGGAACAACGCCGTTTCACACTGTCCCAATTACGGGAGAACAGGCTAACAAGACGACCAATATCATTTTAGTAGTATCCAAATAGAAACAAGGAATTTGTAGTTATGTGAGCAGCCGAGTCCCTTAACGGCGAGCCGACCGGATGTTTACCTCTCTCGGATCTTAGAAAGCTTAACCACGCACTTTAGAGGCATGAGCAATCGTAAAACATGACCGCAGCCGAGCGTTTAACATCTCTATTTAATTTTGAATTTCCTCCTTCTTGAAAATAAAGTACATGACATTATTCCTCCTATACAAAACAGTTAATTAATCGACGTTTTCTCGTAGTAATGTCGCTGGAAACTTTGTAGCGTGTCAACTGGACGTAGTACTTATATTTGCATAAATATATGAGGTATGTAGATACCAAGATACTTTAATTAAAATTAAAGTAATGCCGTATTATTTAATATATTTACTTATATCATTACAGTAGTGTAAGTCAGATATGTCACACCATATTTATAAAAATCCGAAAGCAAATAACGAAAACCTTGATATTTTCGTTTTTTTTTATTATTGTAGTTACAAGTTGTAAACATTTTGTTTATTAATAATATCAACATTTTAAGTTTGCTTGTGGGTATTACAACCCGGCTCAAGGCAGTATCCTCCAGGTCTTCTGACCGCAAGCGACGTGTCAATTTCACCCCAAGCGACTCCCGGTTCTCGATTCAGGGACACCGTTGCAAAAGTCACTTTCAAAACCACTATTTATCCTTACTTTTAGAGAATGTAGTATTATAACTTTGCTCATAAAATGAATATTTGTCTTGCGGTATATTAATGAATTACAATTAGTGATATACATACCTAGCCAGTAAGTACTTGATCAAAGTTGCGCTTCTGTATTTCGTAATCTGTTATGTAATAAATAAAACTTATCTGAAAATTAAATTTAAATGTTGCGTCTCAAAATACATATTACGTTCGTAAATACTTGACAAACTTTCGAGTGTAGTCCGATAAGCAAACAGGTTTCCAGCCTAAAATCTTACTTTCAATACTAATTGCGTGTACCTCGCCATTGACTAATCAATCATCTAAATTCAGTAACTCCCTAACATGATAAATAGATTTGAGTCTGCGTCGATTATTAGGTAGATAAAAGTGGATGTGAAGAATACGCAATAGTAATCGTTTTAATCGAGTAGCCTATTAGGATGACGTGTATACTGCATAACAATGGTTGGGCATTATGCCGTGAGAAATGTTTCTTCAATAAGCAAAAAATCATTGCCAATGATGGATGCTTGTGAGTTTTTCCGTGGAAATCGGAAATCCCCTGGCGTTATTGTTTCTACTGCTTCCCTAGAAAATGACAGTAAATAGAGCAATGGGACATTTTAATTACTAACTTCATTTTTCAAGTTTTCTTTAAAACCAGAAAATCAGGTTAGGTTGAGCGGGTTTATCTTGTTTCGGTATTCATATAAAAAGTTCTCAGCACTTTTATTGTGTGTAAACAAAGATCTTACTATGACTACATATTGTATTATGAATTAATTATAACATCTTCTTTGTTACTATAAAGATAACTTAAGTTTCTTAAAATAGGCATAGTGAAAAGTGTTAAAGACGTTTTGTCATTATTTTATTATTATTATTATGCTTATTATTTTAACACTTTGTTTTTTAATTTACCTATTTAATCTCGTATTGCCTTTTTCTTCTATATTGTTACCCGGAATAAATTGCTATAAATAATAGATAAGGCCGCTCAGCGTTCTGTTTCCTTGGATGTGCTTTTTTATTTGTGGTATGCAAATAAATATACAGAAGGAATGAACCATGTTCCATTTAGTTCCAGTCAGTTTAGATCGATCGATCGATGATAATGATAAGAATTACAATGTATGATTGTCAATTATATAATTACTGAACAATTATGTAAGGAAGTTGATGAGAAGTACCTATATACATATACTCCGTAATATTTCAGACATTGCTGTTGCATTCATTTTAGTATATTGCAAATACGACTCAGGATCATGATAGTGATGACTATGAGTATACCAAAGTCTAAGAGTAGTAGTAAACAATAAATACCAGATAAGCCTCATATCCCTTCACTAATTCCATATGAATAAAAACTATTCTACGTTATGATTTACCGGCTTTATAACCACAACATATCAATAGGAAACTTGAATTTTCTTTCGGACAGCGCGAGCATATTCAAACACGCTTTATCTGTATTCAATGGGCTTAGATCGAATAATCAGAGATACAATGCGACATACGTTTGAAGTTATTATTAAGGCAGTAAGTGGGCCGAGAGTCCGGCCGCGCATTCAATACGAACTTGGATAGATATAGAGCGCTTATCTCGGTGCAATCGAGTCCGCATTGTATAGCCGCGCCCGATAATTAAGACGAAACTTTTGACATTCGCCATATAGGAACACAATGACCGCCCCGGGAGCCGCCCGCTCGGATAATATCGCTGCCTTTAAACAATAACCTTACCGTATTATGATAAAATAATTTCGACGCGGCAAACATCGTGTTTCCTTAACGAGCGTCCATGCTATTTCAATGAGAAAATAAAAGCCCTGATACATTCTTATGCATATTAGGCACATACATTAGTTAAAATATAGTGGATAACTTTTTTAATCCAAACTTCGCTTAGTACGTACACGCTGTTAACTGAGCTACAATTAAACACGAATTTAAAATCTTTAAGTGCCAAATAAATTGAATTATTAAATCACGTTTCTGTACCATGAATGGATTTATTTTAAAACTTTTAAACAAATAATTACCATACCTGTCTACGAGAGCAATTATAGTCATTAGTTATATACCGTGGCTGACAGTTAAAAATTCACACGCGATGTGAATATGTTTTGCGTGTCGAAAAGCGGTTAGGGATATCAGAAAATTTAGTAAAAAGAGAGATTTGGTCGATGCGGAGCGTGCGTGGCGGGATTGTAATTACGGTCGGCACCGCCTTGTTTCGGCGGAGCTTTGGCTTCGCCCGATATCATCAGACCCGCGATTTCCGCTGAACTCCCAGTACAATTCGTATTCGAGACTTTGCCTTTAATTAAACAATCTGTAGAACTAACTATATATTGTACCTACACTGACTATGGGCCAACTTTAAGGAATGAAAAATTCTCATATATGAGATATCATTCTGACAGTTTAAATGTGTATGAAATATCACTTTGTCAATTTCAAGTTTGATCTTCTTAGTTTATGAAGAAGAAAATAATCATTATTTACAATAACTGTTACAAAAAGAAACATTTACAATTGGTATTAACTACTTTCACACATTTATCGCGACAACAGGTATTTTACCTGAATGAGAAGTAAATATTTTACCGTGAGATAAAAATATGCCATATAACAAATAAAATTATTTGTAGGTTTTGTGTGATAACGGGTGGATAAAATGTCAATATAATATTATATGTATATTTAAAAACATATATTTTATATGGTTCCGTTGTAATTTTATTATTAGGGTAAGTATGAAATATTGAATGCTTTATACACTCTAATTTCACGTCTAACGGTGTATATTGTAACTCGTTGAAGAGCTTGGGCAATATTCACACGCTATAGCAATCTTCCGGGTGTTCTTTATTTACATTTGATTTAAATTTGACAAATCGAAATTTAAAATGATGACAAAAAAATTGCAAAGTAAAGGGATTGGTTCTAAAACGTTTTATGCAAATATGCTCGTATTAATCAATCATTCACAAAATGGAGCAATTAATCATCTTTGTTGGTAAGAAAGAAATTTGAATATCTTGTACATATTTGTATAGATGAAGGATATTTTGACGCGATTATTAGCAACAAACATTCTTCAAATATTTTTGATAAATTAATAATATTATATTAAATTACGAGATTTTGTCAATTTAACATATGAAGCTAAATTGAAAGATAATTTACATTTATGGTCATAAACATTTTGATGGCAATATATTTGATTAATTTGAGCAATTTATGTATCCATTTAATAATAATAGATATATATGACTTAATACACGAGAATACATTGAGCAGCACAAGTAAATACATTAATTAAGGCTTAAGATGATTTACATATGAATGTCATTTAATACCTTTTAAGCGCCACTAATAAACTTCCGCTTGTCTACTCCAGCGAGCCAAGATTTACTTTACCCGTTTTTGTTTACAAGTATGATCTCAATCAGGAATTATTTTCATTGACGCATAATGATATAAAAGTACTTGTCTAGACGTCAATTTTTTAAACTAGAAAATAAACAAAATACTGAACCCCATCTTCTAGTACCTACATATGTATATCGATAGCAGTCCGCGGCTGTTTAATAGTATCGCGTATTTTAAGCATGCTCGCTTATTCAGGACATTTTTTGTTCTAGTTTTTATCACTTCACTGACATCATTGTATTCACTTTCGTAGCAACGGAAACTCGCATAACGAGACACGTCATTGTTTTTATACTCTTTTTGCATTATTTTACGATTTTAATGATTGCTCCAGTTTGCCTTTTTAAGGAAATCGTTAATGATGCCTTTTACACTACATGCTACGCTTGATGAGGGATTATAACGGTAGGTATTCGGACCGCGCAGTTCCGACCGAAGCGCACCTTTCGGCCGAGCCGCCGAAGCCGACCAGTGAAGGGCTGTCACCTGAGACCGATCAAATATTCACACAGAAAGCACTCGCGTGGAATAGTTTTAGAACTTAAGTCGACAAGAAAATATTATCCCTTTTTATAACAATACATAATAATAAAAGGAATCCAAAATTAACATATCCACTGTTGATAGTCGTAAGATGCCAATCATGTTCGCAATCAATCACGTGCTGAGATATCTCAATTTAGCTGCACCCTTCCGTCGCTCACCCTGAGCCGGCCAGCGCTTCTTTCTGTCTCAGAAAAACGCTAATGATTATAAATTGCTGAATTATGCATCCGAAATCTCGTTATAACGACTTTTTTAAGTTACTTAAATAATATTCTGTTGTACAGCGAGACACAAGATCACTCATTTATGATATTTAATTTATGTAATCTTTTGGTAAGTTAGTAGTTGCCGGTTTAAAAATAATATTAATTAACTTCTTTGGAAGTTCATCAGATCAGAGACTATATTGTTTACAATTTACATATAAAATGCATTAATATTACGAATAATATAGACAGTTAATAATAATGAAATTATACTATCGTATTAACGAAATGAATACTTCTGTGAAATAATTATATTGCGAAATATTAAATAAAATAATCAACTGATAAATGAAAGACGTAATATTACCTACAATAGCTACATGTATTAATTGACTGAATTACATACATTTTATTTTACGTATTAAATATTGAATTTACATTGCACCGTAATTAAATATAATATGACATGTTAGGATTCGTCTTTGGTATTTATACTTTTTATATTATAAAGATAAAGAGATTGTTTGATTGGTTGTACGAACTAATCTCAGAAACTACTTCGAAGTGAAAAATTATTTTTGTGTTGGAGGGTCCATTTACCAAGAAAGGCTATATATATGTATATATATATATATATATATAGCCGAGTGTTAATAAGAAATGTTACAAAGACGGGAATAAATATTCTTTTTGGAAAATTCTGTTGCGTGCGCTGTGTTAACGGTTAAACTTATGCAAAAAA
>DWJN01002704.1:0-14790 GCA_018248895.1 Carystus phorcus
GTGGCAGACTATACAAGAACCAACCACATCACAGACGTACACGACCCAACGACAAACGATTTATCTGTGATTAAAGATGATTTCCGACTGAGAACCAAACCCGCCACCCTATTTCTATATAAGGGTCTATACTGAAGGCTAAAGGGGCATTAACCTATTGTTATGTTTTTACCGCGCTCTAACGATGTATTACTCTAGGTAAAGGGTATATGACCTTGTTTGTTTCCTCATATGCTGTAAAATTACATTAAATAAACCGTAATATGGGATTGATGACTTGGCGCGGTTCTTATGTTTTAGAATAAATTTTATGTTTGAAGTTCGAATTGTCGGTTTGAAGTACTCATTTATGTGCATATTTCATAATAGCACTATTTAAATAACATATTATAACCCTTCCGAAACGGTGGTACATAGATGCAAAATATTTGACGTTTCTAAGTATATTTATAAATACCTACAGGAAATAAATGATTTGAGTTTTGAAAGTTTATTGTCGAGATAAGTACTCTATGCATAGAATAAAAACATTAAAAATTAAAGACGTAATAAGTAGTTAATAAGTAGGTTTTGTTATAAATATAATTGATTTAATATATGGAATTTCTATTTCTTACTCTGTATAAAACACTTAAAATCTGGTTTTCAACGGAATTTAAGCCTAATGTATGTATAGAAGTATATTATAATGGTATTAGCAAAAAGTAACTATATAATAAATCTCAATAAACAACCCTTACACACTTGATGGCTAATCTAAATACGTTTCGATATATTTAGAGCAATAGATAAGAAAAAGGAAAAAAACTGTAGGCATACGGCACGGCGCAAAATATTGTAATTTATTACATAGGAAGTAGCGTGTAAGTCAATTTAATATAGTCGGTTCCACTGCTTAGAATTGAATCATGGAAAACGATTGTGGACGTAATTCATCAGTGTCTCGCTCGGCGACCTCTAGCGTGGGTATCTACGGTTTTTTGCGGACCTTTTAGTCACAAGGCACCAACCTATCTTGTGGCGTAATAAATATATTTAATATATACGTAGGTAACAATGGTTGCATAAATAAGTTCAAAACAAAATTACGTACCTAGTAACCTTTTGAAATAACGGTAGCAAATTTAATAAATCATAATTAGTACCTTATGCTTTTACGAATCATTTACAAATAAACTTTCCAAGTTTTACCCCACATTTCTCAGATTCTATAAAAATGTATTTTTAACTAGGAATGTGCGTATCTTTTTATTACATGAAAAATATAAATCTAGTTAGAGGTCAACCTTGAAACTTTCTATGGATCTAACGCCGGTACAAAGCAATATAATCCATCAAAATACTTTTATCATAATGAACACATTGGTAATACACTAAATAGGAAGACCTCACTTAATGTAATGAATGACAAATACATAGATATCCAAATTCTATTAATAAAGTTGTCCCATATTAAAGAAGTTATAAAAGTAAGAATAGTTAGGTTTTACATATAAAAGAACTATCTGATCTAATTAATATTGAAAAGCGAAGAAGAAAAGAATAGAATTTCTTATAGCCCTGGTGGCTCGTGTCGCGATCGACATACTTAAACAACTGCGGGCGCGGTCAGTACCTGGATGGATGACTATTACTGACAAAAATTCCTTGAGCGTTTCCGTACTACGGAGGGCACGTTACGCCGTCGGTCCCGGTTGTTATTACAGATATCAGTCGTTGAGCCACGTTGAAAGCTATCGGGCGGTATAAAAGCTCCAAAACATAGGTTAAGTCAGCAATCCGCACCGATCCGCAGTGGAGCAGCGTGATGGAGTATCTAGGCCTCCTCATCCTCAGTAATGATGAAAGACTCCTGTCCTGTAGGGAGCCGCCAATGGATTGAAGCCAACTAGAGTGGTTTTCTAGTCCGTAAGGAAATTGAGAGAGATTTCATAGTACCCTACAAAATGAATTCCTAAAATACTCGATCCTATTATCCTTATGATTCCTAAAATCCGATTTACTTACGTTATTTATAGTATACCAACTTTCATAATTAGGATTATAATAAAATATGGTGTGATAGCTACAAATTGAAAGACACGCAAGTTATTTTAGAGCATCCTTATTATGTATTCCATTTTTCCATCAGATTTACAAAATTCTAAAAAGCGACCTTTTCAGTGACCTTGTAGCATACATTAGCATAATTTCCACGCATACTATTTAATATATATCTGATAACATGGCGTAATGTTGTACAATCCGACATACAGAGAAGTTTAACGCTAAACGTATTCGCGATATTATATTCAACACACGCAAGGAGTACGCTAGCGAAATATTCAGTCACCCGACCATTAACTCGGTGTGATTTGTAAAGTGTATACTAATGAAGACTTGAATAAAATTTTAAATAACTCTATCCTGGTGTTAGCACTTAATAAAATTATATGATTGACGCTTCCTTTTATTTTCACGTGAAGGATCTATAGACGATATAACGGTGAATATTTATTGGCGCGTAATTTGTTAAGTAGGGTTTGCTGAACTCTTTGCAAATTTTATGGCAGACTATTTTTATAGACAATCTGTAGTTTAAAGAGCTGATTGAGAGATTGGTAAGAACTCGGAGGTATAGATATTATTATTCCTTTAAGATTAGTTAGTTATTTTGAAGAATGTAGAAAAAATACAAATAGCTTTTTTGAAGAGGGAAATTAAGGCAGCAATGAATGACAAATCTGTTTATTCATTATACAGAATATTTGTTTTCGGCTATTACTGAAAAGACTTGATTTAGCTTCCCGACTTTTAGCCATACGGTGTAATAGAAAACGCGATACAGGGAATGTACACAACCTTTGCTGGTTCAAAAAAAATCTTTTGACAAAAAAGGAAAACCGCCTTTAAAAGTGATAAAATAATTCGATGAGGGACTCTCTATATTAAGTGCCTATTAAACCATAACTGTATTATAAATATGTAACAAAACCAATACAAACAATCCTTACTAATCCTTGGTATCTTGTGTTAAAACAGAAGCAAACAATATTATCGCAACCTCAAATTGTGGTTCAAACTCAAACATTATCTTTCTTAACTAACAAGATTTTCCGATTTTTATAATGACACTAAGATAACACTATAATATTGGTTTTTACTCATATGTTAAAAAGAGCAAACAAGTCACCTGATGGTAATTGAGATATTACCGATGCATTGCGTGCCCTGAAAGAAGAGAAAAGAATGAATATACTGATAAATAATCAGGTGGAAGTTGACTAATCGTGTTTCAGTTAACTAAAGTTAGAGGCAGTAGCTACTTAAACGGCTTCACCACTTATCGTTATCTTAATAACAAAACAGTCATAATATTATTGACCTAAGAATAGTAATATTACAGTACTCACACGAAGCTCTACAACCAAACAGAAATAGGCCCCACTTCTGTCGCCTCTTACATCGCCCTTTTCTGGGTATTCGATACTACTATTATGTTTTTTATAAATAATCCGTTTGTCAATGGACAAAAGAAAAATATCCGACTTCAACTAAATGAGTCGTATTCTGATTCAGAATTCATACGCGTCAAGTAAATGCGTATCATTAGGGATATGAATTCATACGCGTCAAGTAAATGCGTATCATTAGGGATATCTCAAAAACTACCCGTCAGATATCGCTCAAATTACGACAAGCACCAGCTTTCGAATAAGAAAAGAATCATCCAAATCGGTATACCCTGAAAAAGATAAAGTTTTAACTAACACACTTAAAAGAAAAGTACAGACGGATTTAGAACCTCTTCCTTTTTATAATTGACTAGTAGAGCCGGCGAACTTCGTATCATCTTGGGACATTTGTCCCGTTTTTGTAACATTTCTCATCAATGCTCAGCTCCTATCGGTCGTAGCGTTATGTTATAGCCTTCCTCGGTAACTGTACTATGCAACACAAAAAGATTGTTTTAATTCGAACAAGTAGTTCTTGTGATTAGTCCGTTAAAACTATCAAACTCTTCAGCTTCATATTATAAGTATAGAAGTATAGATTAAAAAGTTGGTTCTTCTTCCACTCTACACTGTACAAGGCGCTCGCGGTAACTTTCATTACTTTAGGTTCATAGGTATAGAATGTGCGTTGCCTACGTTTGCCATTAGATATATTATGTTGTGCGTACCTTTACCATTATATTAAGTCAATTGGGACAGAGACCTTGAACTCAAGTGTCTAAGTATGTTATTTATGCAAGTCAATAAATCCACCGATCATCCATCAAAGATAACATAACCAAATGTCAATATAATCATAGTGTTTTCAGCTGTTTTTGGACTAGTGGTGCTACCATTAGCCGTGGTCAGCTTGTTAAATATTCTATACGTACTTTCGAACTAACATGTTTTTTCTAGAAAATACTAATCCATTAGAGTAGTTATTGGGTGAATTGATTTTCAATTGACAATCGTGACTTCTAGAAACTGCACTGTTTTGAACAAAATTATTTTTCCACTGCGCTTTTTTGTAGTAAACTTAATACAGTGATATAAACGAATACCTACTTAATATATGCATTATATTTATCTTTCGCTTTACATTCATAAACACATATTAATAAATCTGGGAGGTGATTACTATTTCTTATTGTGTGCAAATCTATCTTTAATTGGCATAATTTTATTCGTTCGCTTACCGAAGCCTCCGAGTTTGTCCACGGAAATATGAGCCTTCAAAGACCGAAGTTGTGTAGTCAATTTTAACTAAATTGGATTAAATTAAATTTACATTTACGCATATAAATTTTTTTGCCGCTTCAAGACATTTCAAATATATTTCCAATTATAATAAAGTAGGATATCTTATATCAGGAACCCCAATGTTACACGTTTCTACGTTAAGGCAATCCATTCTTTGTTAGTCATTAACCATTAGCGTTATTAAGTAGATTTATTAATGAGGTAGTTTTGTTGTCATTGCTTGCTTGTTAAGGGCTAAGTTGTTGTATTTAATGGCACCTTAATGATCCTGGTAGTCTAAGACTTCTTCGCCACTAACCATCAGAAAACGTTGACGCTATTATCCTATTTAATATAAAAAATATGGCAGTCTTAAGACAAGTCGGAGGCTTAAAAACTTTCGACGCTTAGGTTGGCCAGTAACCCCTCCACCAATCTGGATTGGAGCAGCGTGGTGGAGTATACTCTACGCCTTCTCAGTAATGAGGAGACACCTGCCCTGTAGCAGGTCATTAATGGGTTGACGTCATTTTAAAATAATTATGTATTCAATACCATTCACAAAATGCATTTACGTTTGTTTCCCTTGTATGAATGAGATCCTGATAACAGTACAATAACATTTCCTAATAAAATTCATAGATATCTGATAAGACACAATTAGTACATACAATTCATATCGCCCATAAAAACATAGTCAAAAACACAAAACACATAATATATTGGATAATATATTGGATGTAATGTCAAATATAAATTCTCAGTAACAATCTTTTCTCTCTCTCAGTATTGTACTGTCCCCAATATAACCCGCCATATTGTCACAAGGCATTAACATATTTGCAAGTTACTCAAATCAAGGGCGAACATCGTAGTTTACATAAAACATTACAATTATTCTTACATACGCTAAGTATATAAGCATTTAGCACGTGTCTAGTGTACCTGCTATTGAGGAAATGTTTTAAACCAGTAGAATTTTGTCACGCGGTAAGTATTTTTGGTAAATGTTGTGATGAATTTACTGGAGGTGACTTAATGTATATGAATAAGTATACAATTGAGATAATTGCACATATATTAAAATACATTTACTTCGTTATTTTGTATGTAGTTAATGTTTATAAACGTATGAATCTTGACCCAGTAATGATATCGCCTCGCAAAATGTCCAAAAGGCCAAAGCATACATTGTTATTAAAGACAGGGCTTTAAAAATAACCAGTTTATTTTCCGCAAATTGTTTTCGAACCGGAAAAAGTCCATTCATATATTAACCGAAGGTAAACCTAATTATTCCATTGCAAAAGCCCAATTTTATGGCAAGATATTTTTTAAGAAGTGATTAAGTTTTAATTAATGACCCTGCAATCCAGGTACATTAATTGATTATTGGTGTTTAAACGACGATGTAGAGGCAAAACAAATACTAAATAAGTACATACATATTTTATACATCACAAGAATAACTCTTTATATCTTACATAATATTTTACGAAAACAACAACAATAAATTATCTTTTTTTACAAAAAATATTTAAACAAATCACGTTTGAAATAAAACGCTGTTACAGCTTCTTTGATGCATAAATAATATTACTTGCTGTTACATATAGCCTAATATTTCCCGAACTTCATTAGAACAGTACAAATATAAAGAAAGTTTCTTTAACATTTTTCCGTATCACCTACATACAAGGTTAACGGCCTTTTGATTAATTCAAAAACATTGGCAACATTTAACCAGCAACATCACCAAATTTTAACGTTTCAGCTCACGTACGAGGTCTATAGCAGTGAAGTTGTAGCAATATGGGTTGTGATTGTATTAACAATGTATCTATCAATCACTTTACTACTCATTTTAGCGTCATAATTATCTATTTACACCATACGACCACCGGAAATCACGCTTCCTAATTCGAAATCATGAAAACGAAACCCCAGCGTAAAATCTTTTTTTTCTTTTGTGTTCTAAACACTTAATTAATGGACATCCGTATCCAATCATAATCTCATTTCCTCGGACGCATTTAAATTATAGCAGAGTCATCAAGCCTTTGTTAGTATGTGAAAGTAACGTTCGGAAATTGTAAAAAAATGTAAATTGACGAACTACGTGAATGTTATCTGATGTCATGTTTCAATACGGAGATTTTTACGGTATTGTTTAACTTCCCACTTGTACCTAGGACTTACACATAAAATAGAAAACCTCGAAAAAAATCATTTTCGATATACTAATTTATTGTATATTACAAAATCGAATATTAATAATATTCGAATAGGTACTCCGGTATTAGTTATACGATGCGACAAAACCCTTAGTGTATTTTTATACTGAACTGTAACAAGTTTAACAGTTAACAAGTTATCATAAAACAAATCCGTTAAATGCGTCACTTCAGAAATAAAATTCTAAGAATTTTTATACGATTTAGCACACTCGTTCACACAGATTGTACCTCTTAAACGTCAAGATACTGGCACTTTTATGTACGATAAAGACGAATATTTTTAAATAAATGTAGTTTATATGCAATATTAATATTAAAAGTAATAATGTTTCTGCGTTTCCCTATAAATACTTATTACACACTCTTATGTATGGTATCGTTCAATCAAACAAATGCAACATGCAAAAAATCTTGACGTTATCTAAAGAATGTCATCGATCTTCGCAGTTTTTATTGCACTTATATTATTTTACGTCGTTTCAACTTACCGAAATCTATGAACATAATATTATATAGACTACATTAAAAATGCCAATTTATTTGCTTATTTAGCAGTGACTTTATAAAATAGTGTCCACATTTTTGAGTTCTGAATTCCTGTGAAGGATGTTTATCATGACCAAAACTAATAATCGGCTGCTGTCAACTTACCTTCCGGCTAATTTCTACCACATTGGCCCAATGAGGATTGACGAACTTAATATGAGATGATTATAAAGAAGTGTAAGATTTCACCACATTATCCTTATCCAAAACAAGTAATAATCAATTTCTTATATAGGCACATAATTTGTAAAAAGTATGGTGTGTTTAGAATTCGAACTCCCACATCCGTACAAGAGCTTTATAGGCTTATCAATTATCAAAGCAATAGGCTATCGCTGCTTTTGAAAAGATACGTGTAATATCATTGTTGTATAGGATAGACTTAATAGGTAGCATCAAAACTACATTGATCCAAATTACACATACCGATTCAAATGGCCTATGTTTTTCAAAATAAAACTTATCTATTTATTCGCTTTAATATGAATTATTTCATACAACATACAAAATAGTACTTTAGCTCAGCATGACATAGGAGAAATTTAATATGGTTTTTCTTTTCTATTTACAAATTTAGCAAAAAATTACACGTTGGTGTAGTGGTGGTTTTATTTTAACATTCTCAGTGGAAATCGGTCATGAGTCTTTACCATCAATGAACCAATAAGATAGGTTTATTTTTAATTGCCCGACACTAACCCCCGCGGTATGCGGTCAAGATGGTCCCGGATAACGGAACGTAGCTTTGATGCTAGTGCATCTCACTGTCCTGTATCCTAAATTAGATTTTGTCAAGTCCGTCTTGTTGCAGAAGAATGGGAGAGCTCAGCACGAAACTGGGTCTAGATGAGCTAGGCGGGGGCGCGGCCGGGATTACCAGAGCACTTCTCGCTGAATTTATTGGTAAGTTTGGTCAAACACACGCTTCTCAATAAGGCGTAGCGTACTACGATCGTTTTTCGTCGTTTATCGTAATAAAATATTAAAAATGTATACGAAATAAAAGTGACTCTTCATTGTTTTTTAAATGTATGGTAGTATTCATTAAAAACGATGTACATAGTTAAGTAATAATTTTGAAAAGCTGACATTTAAATATGAAAAAAACCTTCATCTACATTGCTGTTCAAGTAGCTTAAGTAACAACGGAGTTCAAGCAATGAATGTTGTTTTACCTGTACACTTAAACTTACACTTAAATATTAAGATAACTATCACGAATTAATTATTCGATAAACAATTTAGCTGTAAAAAATGCAATAACCACAGCGTTCCAATCATTGTAAAGAACTCCTGAAGCGTTCGGATAATTTCTAAAGCAAATATTTAGTATGTACTACGTAGACAAGCTATAACATGTGTAAACAATTACATTTATATGTCAGAGCCGTCTGGCGGCGTTAAACATAAGCGGTAAATCCATATAATATGGCGATAAGAAGCGACAGCGAACCGCGCTTGAAGTTTGATGGAAGATAATATATTTTTTTCAAAAGACTGCTTATTATCACGACTACGTGTCACTCACCAGTTTTATTACGTTTGTGAATTTCAATGGTAAAGTAATATTAATACCCAGTGCTCACTACGGCATGGTTATTTTTTAGCTGCACAAGCGTCAAATATAAATAGTCTATATTATTAATACGGCTGTGTAAAGAGATGATGGCACATTTTCCCTCAATTTTACTAGTATCTGTGAGCTTGGTTATGGTACTTCTTAGGTCAATCGTAGGATTTTACTACAATTGTCCTATTCATCTGAAGTAAAGCGCAGTGGAATCATAGAAGGTTATACCTCGATGAGGACGACAAATTACTTCAACCCAATAGTATATGGTTAATAGTTTATGGGTATGACCTTAACTTGGACGTAGTACAAGAAACTCCGCACTATACTTTAAGACGAATATATATCGGCGAAACCAATAGTTACAGCAAATATCCACTTAAAAATCAATCGTGAACGGTACTGTGACAAATCTGTGTACCGCACTGGTTAACTGGTTTATATTAAACTCATTAAACTATACAAAATAAACTTGTAACTCGAATTTGTTATGTCCAATTCATAATTCAAATTATTATCGAATTTGAAATTCGAATACTCAATTTTCATCATTCATTTCAATTATGTATATTACGAACGATGTTATTAGCCAGGTATACAAACTGTAATGAGTTTGTTATACCTTCTTATAATCTAACAAAAACCTTACAACTTACAACCCATTCGTAGGTATCTTACCAGTTGTGTTTTCCAGGTACTCTCCTGCTAAACCTGTTCGGTTGTGGCGCGTGCATCAACATCTCGCAGGGCGTTAACGCAGCTCCCGACATTGTACTCATCGCCCTTGCCTTCGGTCTGGCTGTATATGCTGCTGTTTCGGTAAATATTACTTTATATTAACAGTCGTTAAGTGAAACGATAGAAATAATTAGGTGCTACAGCAAAATAAGAAGATTTAAATGTCACCTCCAGGCCTGCTTCTAAAGTCTACTGTGAAATGCAAGTATTTCGCTCGCTGTGCTACAGAAATAATAGCTTTTGCTTTCCTTTTGGTTGACAAAGGCACGGTGAAGCCTTCAATGTTACTGACATCCAATAGGCATAACAACTCACCTGATGCCTCGTGTGTTGTTAAAAATAAATGATAATTATTATAAATGCTACCACCATAACTACTATAATTTCTAAGTGCAGTATAATTCTAATCTTAAAATGCTATTTCGTACTACAACCTTCTAATAATTTTAACATTCCTTCCGTTGAAGGATTTGGAAGAAGAAAATTGATCAAGCAAACGGATAAGTTATGTCCAAAAAATTACTGAATCTTTGGAAATAATAGTAAATATTTTTTTCTTGCAACACAATTATTATCACTCGACATCGACACAATTGAATCGTTTGCCTAAGATGAGCTGTTATCTTATCAACTGTTAGCGTTATAAAAATAATCAATAAAAAACACCAACATACGCATAATGTTGTGTTATTAATAAAATATCTAAAAGCAAGTTCGTTCGCGGGGGGTACTATCTGTCTAATTACAATTAATGACCGTTGCCACTATCTAATACGATGCCTAAATATGAAAATATTTTGTTACGCAAATTTTGCTACAACATGGTTATCAAAGGTGACCTGAAAAAAAATATAGTCCTATATTGCTTGTTAAATTTTTATGTAGTTTTTCCTCCATCGTATAGAATTAGCGGAGTAGGTACCTTAACTTCTTTTTTATTAATGTCCGTTAGTTTTATTTATTTATTTAACCTTTCTGTCACCTCGTACAGAAGAAACAAAGGGCAAACTTACTACCAGTCAACCCTGGCTAGATGTGGCAATAGCTGATGGTTGGTGTTAAAACTTAAGATATTATATACTTTATAGACTTGTTTAATAAATATAATATGATACAATAAAATATAAATATATTTAAACTAAATATTTTAGTTATCAAACTTTGTTTCGAGTTGTAAACAACACGAAGAAATAAGTAAATACATGTTATGCATATCACGTCATACTTTCTTTGTAGAATACTTGCATATATGTATGTTACCTACATACATGCTCGGATATATTATTTTTTCCATGACATTAAACAATGTCCTTAAACTGACCTGATTGATATGAATGTACATTATTATGTTTACGTTCGAAAAGAATATTTTTTCTCTTAACATCCATGTTACTACTAAGTAGTTACGGAGCCCTCATGATGCAAAACTAAGAGATAAGTTATCACTACTATAAAATGGTACAAACCAATTGCACAATGCCATACGGTCCGTGTTTAAAGTGGTTTGGTAAAGTGTAGAGGAATATGTAGTACAGTCATTACTTTCTTTGTTTTCTCCCGTGATCCATGTATCTGAATGGAAAAATTTAAATATCGACATAAAATATGTAAGACCCCGTCCAAAGCTAAAGATGCATTTCAAAGATTCGGTTTCGATGCGAGGCCGAAGTGATGAATTTAAATTTCTATTCTCGGTATGTCTTTATGTGTTGCCCAGGGTACAGGGAATTGTATTGTGGGGCTATGAATATGTAGCGTTATTTATTTCTAAAGTATATTTATTTTCCAGGCGATAGGTCATGTATCTGGTGGTCACATCAACCCGGCCGTGACGGCGGGTATGGCTTCCACTGGTCGCGTGAAACCAGCGAGAGCCGTGCTGTATGTGATCGCCCAGTGCGCTGGCGCCGCTGCCGGGTCAGGTCTTCTGAAGGCCTTCACCCCGGACCGAGCGGCCGGGAAGCTTGGTATCACCGGCCTCGGCACTGACGTCACTCAGCTACAAGGCTTCGGAATTGAATTTTTCCTAGGCTTCGTTCTCGTCTTTGTTGTCTGTGGGGTAAGTTGCCTATGGACTTCTGTTTAAATATTTAAAAAAAAATAATGAGTCGTTCTAAATATATGAAGTCTTGATCTTTACATTTTAAGTTGACAAAGTAGTTTATTACCGTTTAGTACCCCAGCTCGTATCAATATTTCATAATCCAGGTTGATACATTGACGTGTCATTTATGTAATGGTACTCCGATTTTGATAAAATCTGTACTACTCCCCAAGTCGAAAGATAGCTAAATGTAAATAATTACAATGAATGGTCACAATGTAAATATTAGTTTCGTGAAAACCGATGGGCATACCTACTCACGTACATACAAGTCGAATTATGAACTCATTTTTTAAAGTCGGTTAATTATATTTATTACGAGGGACGAGTGTTGAGATTAATTAGTACAATAAAAAGTACTACTAGTAGAATATAATCACAAAATCAAAGTCATAACGGATTCCGTGACCATGATTTAACAGTTAATATTACGGTTCATTTAAAAACAATTAAATTTAACTATTGTTTAAATTTAATCAACTACTTAATATTGTAATATTTGTAATATTCAAGTCACGGAAAAAGAATCATAAATTCTGATTTTCAGTATTATCGTACAATGAAGGAAAACGACGAAGTTAACTTAAAAATAAAAATGCAAAATGGTATCCTTAAAAACAGGCAAACTATGAAGGTAAATGATTATTTCGTGTCGCGCGATCATTAGTGAACGGAATAGCGTCAATTCACTGAACACTGCTATCATTGCAATATTTAACTTTGATTTACTGTCTTCTAAGTAACCAACTATTCCATTCAGTATTCATGTTATAAATACGCCGTTTCCTTTTCTTGTTACACGAAAATTGTTGAATTATTTGTTTTCTGATAATCATTTTAATTCAATTTCAGTTCAGTCGCGTAGGTAGATACACAAATAGATCAGCCCATACCCAAGCAGGGCCACTGACTACATGACTATAGGGTCGCCCAAATAAGTTGATCCGTAAAAATAACAATCTTACATTTGTGTGTGTGTGTGTGTGACTAAACAAAAACGACTAATTCTTGACGGTTCATATAGTACATTCCTTCTCGATAAAATTATATAAATCTTTACTATACACCGATGTGTATTCCGGAATACTTAGATACTATGTATACCTACATACTCGTACATATACATCTGTCGGTCTTATCACCAGTTAAGGATGTCATCGTAAATATTGAAGAGTAGGGATGCATAAGTGTTAATGATTAATTCGTAATAAGATAGACAATGTGTCTGGCCATCCGTGTTGGAGACTGAGAGGTGAAAGTCTTTAAAACTTAATACGTATAATAAATGCTATAATAACTTCTAAACTATCTTAGAAACTTTTTATTTTTAGTAGTAGACATTCTGTACTATTGATTAGAAACAAAAAATGTAGCGTGACGATTTAGATTATATGAAAAAGTTGACAATCTGAAAAAAAAAACAAAAAAGTATTTAGAATTTTTATTCGAGTAACCCTCTTTTGTTGATTCGTGTCAAAAAAAAGTTTATCATTGATTGAGTAACTGCATTATTAAATATGACTGCATTATATAATCATACATTTTAATAGCATGACTATTATGACTTATGTATGTAGTATGTTTTCCGTTGCAAGTCATTGCATGGTGATATGCAGTTTCGTTATAATTGTTTACAAGTTTTTGTTGCGTTGTAGGCTACCGCATATTGACCTTAGTAAGTTACATTGATCTCTAATTATAAATACATGGATCATTATCCCTTAGTGTACCTACAAACGGTTTTACTTTATTTCATGATTGATTCTAGTAGCAATATCGTGTTCGATTAATAATTATTTATTGATTTAAATTGTTTATACCTTAGTTGTTACTGATCAAACTCCAGTATATTTCGGATGTCTCGAGGTAATTACTTCAATCATATAATAATTATATCATGTTGAAAAACATCCTAGTTCAGGAAATAATAAAAAAGACCTAAACTTCTCAAATGGTTTGAAGTCAAAATCTTTATTGCATGGGCTCCGCATTTACAAGTAAAATGCAAATATGAATGTGTCTGTTCATAGTTTTATGCCAGTTCACAAACGAACAGATGCGACATCTGGTGGTGATCAATCGACGTATATTTGTAACAGTAGAGTATTAGAGTCACGAACAATACATTGCTAGTTTTAAAGGGAGCAATGGACTCGCGACTTTTAAAATGCATTGACATTTATGGAAACTGATGAACTTTAGTATACTTTATTATTTAGACAAAAAGGTGCGGCTCGGCATAAAATATGAGCCAATTATTTATTTGGCAGATCGCGTGTCTTCCTTTACTAAATCCGTGGAATCATAAATCGCGAAACAGTCCGTGATTATCATAATCGATAAGCAACGTAGCTTTTACGCGAAGGCCTTTCAAAGAAAAGCGGAGTATTCATTCATACTATTATGTCTCAATTTTCAAAACACATATGGAGAATAATTTATTTATGCATCTAATATCATCTTCTATCACAATATTTAAGGTCCTATGCCTTTAATAATTTAATTTTTTAGTTTTAATTTCTGCTAACTTATTTGCGTTTTTTCGCCGTACATATAAGCTAGGTCTTCTTACTACGGATCTAAATATTGAGTTGATAAATGAATTGAATCAAAAAATTAATACATTAGCTAATTAAAATTATACCTACATGAAAGAATGATTATGAATTTGAATGATGAATGAACATTTAGTCAATAAAAATTATTATATATAGCGTTTATCAACATTATATTATGTACTAACTTTTGATGGATTATAATGATGTCAAGCGTCGTTGCCATATTAATATCAGAATGTAATGGACATCTTATACTAATATATAAAGCTGAAGAGTTTGTTTGTTTGTTTGATTGTTTGAACGGGCTAATCTCAGGAACTAC
>DWJN01002705.1:0-14790 GCA_018248895.1 Carystus phorcus
ATCCGATTTATTACTACTACAATATAGTTTACACAAAACACATAGGAACATCAATATCATTACATGCATACACTACAAGAGTGTGTTTGTTTGATTACCTATTTGAATGCAATCCTCTCGGGAACTACTGCTTCGAATTGAAATATTCTTTCTATGTTGGATAGTCCATTCACCGAGGAAGGCTATAACATAACGCTACAACTAATAAGAGTTCAGTAGTGATAAGGAATATTACAAAAACGGGACAAGTGTTCCAAGGTGCTACCAAGTTCGCTAGGTCTACAAGTAATCTATAATCTTACTAATCGTATAGTCTTTTAATAAAATAATCTTTCTGTTATTGCGTTATTCTAAAAATACGCTCGTATGGTTACGGAAATAAGTAGGATTTCCGATAAACTGGTTAGTATTCGTATCGGACCGTCCAGATCCGAGTTATAGAAACTTCAGTTACAAACGGGCGTGACATTTAACCTTTTCAATATTTCAGAACGAATAGCTAACGGGCCCGGTGGCGACACCGACAAATTAATTTATGTACCAACGAACATACAATTAGCGTGTGTTATTTTAACGTTTTTGCGCGATCCACTGGGACTTGTAATTATTGTTACCTAACGAGTGTGGTAGTTGACAGACTTTATAATTTTTGTGTACAATTAGTTGATTGATGACTACACGTAATATGGAAAGGTCAACAGTTTCGTTCGTATGAAATATGTAATGGATGTGCTATTAAACACGGGTTATGCTGTTGCATAAAGTGCTTACGATGCAATATTTCAATCGTGTAAGGGCTTAAAAAGTAAGTCAATGGGTTTGGAAATATAACTTTTAACTTTGTCCAAGACTTTTTTAATTATTCCTTAAGTTTGTGTAATTATTAGAATCTTTATATACATATTGTATCACTGAATTCCTAAACGGCTGGCGCATTATTGAATAAATTGCTTTATACATATGTATATGTTTTAGTTTATTCAAGAATGGTTTAGTTAAATACTTTACATTCACAATTTGATCGAATATAAAATGTTTTTATGATGCAGAAATGATATGATCTTCCGAATCCGATTGTAAAAATGGTTTCATATGTTCTAAGATGTAATCCCTAAGTATATAGGTATGTAATATGTTAGATTTTGGCTTGTTATTTCATGACTACAGTTTACCAAATACAGATTGCACAACATGTCATAACATTGTTCAACACCCAACCACTACTCATTTCTCACCACTATTTCATTTGAAATTAATCAAAAGTTTCCGTGCTCCTAGCAATAGCAATGTTAAGTAATGTTAAGAAACAAGACGAACCGATGAATTTCACGGCTGAAGAACAGCTGTGAAGATGATATTAGTCTATACTTTGATCCGTAAAAAGATTGTCACCTGCCAAACTTAGTGATGGAAAAAGAACGATTTAAAATGTGCCGGGGACCGAAAAGTAATTAAGTTCTCATCAAAGGGTAATAGATTAATAAATCATTTCCTTTCAGCGTTGTTTTTCTGTCATCAACCTTCTATCTTAGATAATTAACTTAAGAGCAATGACCGCGCAAAATGTCTTAGGGAAAGAAGCCTCTCAGTTTTACACTTTGATTGTAAAGTT
Organism: Carystus phorcus; assembly: GCA_018248895.1. NCBI lineage: Eukaryota > Metazoa > Arthropoda > Insecta > Lepidoptera > Hesperiidae > Carystus > Carystus phorcus. The sequence goes on from DWJN01002705.1 coordinate 1,613, forward strand.
TAAGTTAGCCCTCTTTGATTTTTATAAAAGAAATCTATTAACAGTGTTCTTCTGGACGAAGCACTCGATTTTTTTCATACAAGATAATGTTTTCTTATAAAAGAGTGTAAGTAAGTATTTGATATCTCAATTTTCTCATGGGAATTAGAAATGTTATGTGTTTTTGATTCACTTATAATATAGTATAGATGCTACTCTTGTTGCTATACTAACCGTAGACACAACGCAGCGTAAACGGATTTATCTAATTTATTATAAGTATGTTTAACCTTCCCATCCGTAAGTGATAATGAAGTCTTAGATGATGACTATCTCTAACTTAGTAAGATCGCATTTTCTTACGAATATAGATTTTTATAATCGTACGGGAATACTGACGCTAGCAAACTATTCCAATCTTTCGCGGTGTTTATAATGTATTTTAATACGTGTTGAAATACTAAGAGAATTATCTGATCCCAATCGCTATTGTGAACATAACGCTTACCACCCAACAAATAATCGATGCATAAGTTTATACTGTCTTAAGTTGGTTGCAAATATTTGTGGGCCGTGTGCCAAAAGTTGGACTACACTAATGTTTGCATTTATCAGTGCAACAAAGTTCCTTTATACTACTTCATAGTATTTGTACTTATCGGCTTATTTGTTCATTCCGTGTTGTCGTCCCGAATAGAATATGCTTTAAACTTTTTCATCGTTCTTAAAACTAATAATTGATTGAATCTGTAATCAACTCTAAGTAAATAATTAGTAAAGTTCATTATGGCGGATTGTTATTCGAAATTTACTGCGTTCGGTTCCTAGTGCGGCAGACATATTATTATGTATGATGAGTTTAAGACTTAGATAAGTATTTCTGTCACGGTCTACGTGTTTGCTCTTGTCTCTGTGTTTTGTCCATAACACCCACGATACAGAATCCTAGTATGGGCTTATGAATGTGTAGTATTATTTATGTATTTGAAGTTAGTTTTCATAAAAATTAGATAAATAGCGTGAAAAATGTGTACTCTCAGCACTCGTACAAATCTTCACCTTTCAGTATAGATGTGATATGAATATAATTTTAGGGGATAGGATGGAAAGTGGTAAACTCTTGGGATGTTATGGTGTAAGTATAAAATTCGATCCTATAACGTCTTTTAAGTTGAAATCGTTGATTTTACTGGGGATTCTGCAAGTCGCTCATGAGTCACATACCCCACTGACAAAAGGTCGTAAACGTGTTTTTAAAGCGAAAAAAGACGGAAAGTTGAAGAGAAAGGATTAGGGAAAGGAATATTTCGTATGATGACACATAAATAATGTTTCCGAACACGGCCAGTGAAAACGGTCGTAACTTTCTGTATTTATTTGTTCGTAAGTTCTGTTGGCAACGGAGAGCCGGGAGCCACACGGTTAACTTGAACGCTCAAACGAGTTTGGCAATAACTGGCCGTCATATCGAGATGAATGCCAGCCGCCTTGGCACCGTTACCCAACTCGTGTTTAGCTAATACACAAATTTTAACGATCGTTGCAATTTGTACTGATATTGATTGCGTTGTAATTTAATGGTGCGATGTTAGTCTTGTTATTTCGGTACTTTAATTAATCTTTTTTTTCTGTGGGTGTAATAGTATAAAACGTTGTCTATGTGTGGTTTCGTTGTCTATATGTGGGTTATTTGATGAGCCTTCTGTGTGTTTAAGAATAATTATTAACGAATTCCTTTGTTATATTTTTTTTTAACGTGATACGATTTCAGATATAGAAATTTCAGGCAGGACAAACCATCTGCTAACTTTGATGATGTTTGCAGGATCATGGTCCTTGTGGTATTTTGTATAGTACTAATGATTTTAAATTTATATCATCGCAAACATTCAACTCATTGTATCGGTATTAAACACAAAAATCGTCAGTACCCGTTTGCATTTCAAATATTTACTTACCTCATTAAATGGTATCCCTATCTATATAAATTAAGAAAATCTATACTCCACAAGATTCCTTTAGCTTTGAAATCGCGATGTCAAAAAAAACATTCGTCAAATTACTTGTCAGTTACAGTAGTCAATTATATATCCGGTCACGCCCACCTATAGCTACTAAATACTACCTGTTTATCGTGTTACGTTGGGTCAACGTACGATTATCATAATCTTTATGTTCATGAAGAATAGATTAGGGATCTTTTAAACGCTTCTCGTCGCGCTTTTCATATAACTAGAAACACGGTCTGCGGTCGAAATTCGTCCGTAATACACCTGTCAAAGCCTTACTTCACATTGACAATATAAACGTAAACAATTAATGTGCTATAATCTTTATGACTGTGTGTGTGAAATGAATGGAAGTGTGTGTAATGTTTATTTTTATTAATTTAATGTTTCTACTGCATATTATATAAAAATATTAGTGTTCTACACTTCTACATATAAACTACTAGTAGACCCGGCGAACTTCGTATCACGTTGGAACATTTGTCCCGTTTTTGTAACATTTCTCATCAATGCTCAGCTCATATTGGTCGTAGCGTTATGTTATATAGCCTATAGTCTTCTTCAGTAACTGAACTATGCAACACAAAAATATTTTTTCAATTCGAGTAGTTCTTGAGATTAGCGCGTTCAAACTATCAAACTTCAGCTTTATATTATTAGTGTAGAAAAGTGCGCCAAATTTCATACTCCTCCGTCCGCGCAATTTTCGTAAAAAGGGGTCCCAAAGTTTTTGCTTCACGTATTAATATAGAGTACAGTAAAATGTTTATGTCAGGCTACAACCGAGGAGTGGTGACCGCAATAGCCTGACCACAGACAAAATGTACGTAAGCGTCTTTTCTTACATAAATAAACACTACTCTATGCAGCATTAATTGCAGCTCATACTTATAGATGGGAGTTGATAACGGTGTTCATTATACTAAGTCGATTGATATACGTTTTCACCATGAATTTATAATGTAAATAGCTACCCCACTAAACGTTCGGTTATGAGTGTTGTTCTAAATTTGTAATTTTAGTTTATTTAGACTGTTAGCTAGTGTTCTTGATTGTATTTTCTAAAATAGTAGATTTGTTACAAAGAAATATTGTATAGTGTTAGTTTTTAGTAAGTCGGAAGAAATGTTTTTAAACTTACATAAACTGTTCCCTCCTATTTTACCCCTTTGAGGGATAAATTTTCAAAAATGTTCCTAGTAATCGTATACACTAAAGATAGCGACTAATTATTAAATTTATTAAAAAATTATCTATCGCTTCGAATCTGAACAATTCTTGAATCCACAAAAAGAATTCCATGTAATCGATCTACCGTTTTGGACTTCAGTGACATACACACGGATAGAAAATTTATACATATGAAAGCTATATTTGTATTAACTAAACCGACATCAGTATAGTAATCGGCTCATTATCCAGTAAACAAGGCGGAAGTACCGCTCATTAATCCGTGGTGGAAGTTCCAGTTAAATACGTGAGACGTGAGTGTACACGGCTTCAACGAAGTAATGGTGTTAATACGTAGCTCAATGTTGTACTGACGAATGTGACAAATGCCTACATCACTTATCCGTCTAACTAGACACCTACGTAGGATTTTATGAACGTTTGGAAAAGTAAACTGCCGCGAGTATATGAGTCAAGTGACTCGCTTTTACAGATTAAGGTCGATTTTCGGTATTGTAAATTAGGAACATGCAACTGTTTTATATTAATAGCAATTTATTTACTTATATTAATAATGGTCCATTGAAATGTTTTTGCTTTTTGCTTTTTTTTCACTTTTTTGCTTATAACTTCTTTAATTTTCAATTTAGAGCAAAAAGTTATATAAAGATATTTGTTGGCAAAACAATTTATTATAAATTATGACTTTACAAATTTTTTGTAAGACTCATAGTTTCCGAGATATCGCTAAAAAGTGTTTTCACCCCTTTTTCCAAGATGGCGGCCCGGGGACAAGAATGGCGACCCCACAAACTTGAGGTTAAGCTTCTATTGAGCCCCCACATAATTATGTCCCAAAAATAAAATTGTGTCCTCTAAAAAATGCAATATAGGCCCTTAAATTGTAACATTTCAATGGACTATAAAGCTACTTAAGACTTATCTTCATCTATCTAATGTTACAATAAGTTAATACGTCCGCCATCTTAGAAGTTAGACGTCCTCACCATTGACCGTCACATGGGGTTGACGTCAAGCATTAACTTATATTATAAAAAATTCATGACAGTAATCCTTTAATAACCCAATACTGAGTGCGGGCTCTCCTCATCGTTGAGAAGACCAAGAGCATACTCCATCACGCTACTCCACTGCGGATTGGGGGAGGGGTTAGATGCCAGTGTCGTATTTTATGCCGCCCAAAGGCCTTCGTCTTGGTTTAACGACTAATATCTACAATTACAGTTAAAATCATAGTATCATGTTATTCTGTACAGTGACGTCGGAAAGGCAATGTTTAAATATCGTTAGTCTCAAGCTACTTAGTACTGTTTTAATTTGGTTTTGTAATTTCATCGTTTCGTATACAGTCAAGAATTGGTTATCGAAGCAAGAGGCTTTTACTTGAAATTTAATATTAAAACCATAATGCTCGCGGCTTAGTAAGTAACTACTTAGTTTACTTCTGTGATGATGTGTAGTTAAACAGCATATTAATCCATTTCTTCCTTATAACGCCATTACAGATATTATAATCCGTTCTTGATGGACGGTTCTTAGCAGTTGATATGAAACCTCCTTCGATTGCCCATTGAATATTGTACTATACCACATAAGAAGAAATTAAGAGACAAAAAATAGGGGTTTGATGCGCATTAAGTGTATGTATGATTTATTATTTGTTCAAATATGGTTGGAAATTGGAGTGCCTTTAAAAGTATGTGGACCTGTAACATGTATTTTTTATATATGTATGACAAATTTTGACTCAGAAATTCTAAATCACTTATATATAACGCAATTTGATTAAAAGTCTAATTAGACTTTTTCTATTCTATACATATAATAAAACTGTAACTGATCGAAGTCTGTGCACGAAAAATACATGTATATTTAAAAATTCGTAATGCGGGTCGCCTTTATAAACGCAAGACAGCTGAAAACAATGGTTTTCATTTTTCTGTCTCTATGTTTGTGCACGTGAATCTCAAAAACGGCTTATTTCATTTTAATGCATGTTTTCAGGATTATGTTGTGATGGGCATTACTTAACGTTTAGGGTTTTTTTTATTTGAATCGTTATATATATGTTGCAAAAGGTCTACTGGATCAACAAATTCACTGTAAATGTAATACCGATTTATATGTTCTAGTAAAGTTGTTGGAATGTTCGATTCGTTTATTTGTTAGTCATGTACAAGACCTTGTATATCTTTATAGATTATTTATATTGATGATGACTTACTGACGCATAGTTTTCTGATTAATATGGAAGTATCAAGGAAGTATTAACGTAAAGATTTTATCATTCAGTTCAAACCGAACTTTCTGTAACCATCGCCATGTATAAGAATGAGGTTATGGGGAATGTTTCTTCTTGGCAAGTAATTAATTCATGTGCTTACCCAAGACTATATGACCACTTACCATCAAGTGGGACTGTATGCCAGCATTAACAACGCGGTTTGCTTTGTCGTTCGTTATGCGCACCGCCCTCCATCTTAGACGTTCTCACCACTTACCATCACGTGGTGTTGACGTCAAGCATTAACTTATACAAAAAAAAAACTTATAATTAAAAGTAAACAACTTTTTAAAAACAAGCTTTTATATAAATGCCCTAAATAACTTATAATAATTTTAAAAACAAACTTTTATTTAAATTTAATAAAATAAACTTTTAATTTAAAACTTAATATCAACACATAACATCATTAAACAATTTATATGATATAAAAGCATGTCGCGAGAGTTAACATGTGTAGGGATTTTTTTTAATATAACTGCTTCAAAAGTGAGTTGCAAGATTCCAGCCGAACAAACATACATAACATAACTACATGCATTGCAGCTTAAGTATAAGCTTTTAAATGAAAGCTAGGTGATGTTGGAGTTATAGATGTCCACAGCCGATGGTGGTGACCAGTTGAATGAGTCAACTGCTCGTCAACAAATATCCAGTAGGTGTTTCAGGTTTGACTTAACTATGAATAATAATGAGACATATCGTAACTTTCACAACTCACGTAAATTCCAATTTTAGTCATGATATTATATTTAAAGTCACGTGCGTTATTTGCTAGCGGTGACGTCATTCTTATTCGGCTGACAATTATTGTTTATGAACCAATGTGGCAAGTAATCTTTATTAGGAGTTATATTGTAATTGGTACATTGTATGTGGTGCTTATCAGGCGCCGCGAAGGTTACACACACTTTGTTTAGTCTAGCGGATTTCATAACTGTAAGTCGGCGATTCCGGTTATTATGCATTTATAAAAAAAATGGGTATCTTTCAGAGAGTACTAAAATGACAGCATACTTTTGAAAATGTAGTTCTTAAACTCTTAACATAGATCTCTCAAATATCCTAAGTGAAGTGATAAAAATTATGCAGCCGTTCTTTCTTCATTTGTAAAATAAATCATAGTATTGTCTTGCCTCGCTTTCAGCCTATTAATGACCCGCTACTGAGCAAAGGTCTCCTCATCACTGAGGAGGTCTAGAGCATACATTGGTGCAGGGCTACATTGAAAGCAATTAGGGGATGCGATTGTCTATGATATGTCGCTTAGAGGAATAAGGCTTAAGACCTGAATATTAGGCTTGTTTTCACTCAAATTTGCACTATTGAAAACGAACACGGTTTTTTTGGCGAAGAATAAGAATAAATTTTTGCGTTCCACTCTTACGAAAGACTGAATATGGGTCTCGCGGTATACCCCGCGGTGGTAGAAATAGGGCCGCTCTTTGATTGCGACCCCATAGAGGGAAGTGTTTCTTACTTGATACAGTAAGATAGAGCACGCTCGACTGTCGTGGCGTTTTTAATGACTTCCTTACTTTCCGGGCAGTTTCCTAGCTGTCCGTGCATTATGCACTACGTAAGTTGAATAAGGTAGAACGATTTCTGTTTAATTCAAACAAACTAGTAGTAAGACTAGAATTGTAAATTTAGTAGAATAGGACTACTAATAGAGTTAGTATATGGAACTAATCTATTTGCTTTCAACTATCTGTTTATTGACACGACACGAAGTAATGTTTCAGCAGCGCATTCATACGAACCGCAAAATATAAGACAGGTGAATAGAGTTGCGGATTCTCATATAAATTTTTGAAACTGATTAGGAGTAAAATTTTCTACTACTAAAGTCTAAGAACGATTCACCATTACCCGCTAAAGCTTAAGCGTTATAAAACTTATGTTCAATTCATTAACATTAAACTTTTCTCATTAACAGCTCTAGAAGACCGTCAAAAAGTACTCTTAAAGTTATATTCTGGTACTTAAATTAAAATTACGTTTAGTAGATATTACTGACGGAGAGACAGACAGACGCGCTCATAATTGTACTGCAGCTCCGTTTCATTGCACGGTACCTTAAAAAGATTCCATTCGCTGTAGCATTTTAAATAACTGTCACCAACCGGTGAAAGCAAAAAACATGCCCATTTTGGTGTTACTCAGCTCTCGGGCTCGCGAGTCGTGGCCGTAATAAATCCCCAATATTTCCGTCCTACATCTTTACTCTCGGTCCTTTTGTCCCACTTGAGTCACGAATGCATCTCGGCGCCGCGCGTTGGTACTGCACGTCACGTGTTAAAATTAACACCATTTTCATGAGTAATACGCGTTTGTACGTTAACTTATTTATGGAAATGACATACCTGCCTATTGGCGTTTGTTTACGTTACAATGGCATTTTAAGGTAACTGTGCTAATTAGATTAGGTTGTTTGGTGTCTTCCAGTTCCATAGTCTATGTAAGGTCTCTTTTCCTGTCTGTGGTGCATATATGAGAGAAGATTTTATGGGTTAGTCACCTTTTATAACATTATTAATTTATCTATTGGCTATAATCGTAATACAGCCTTAAGTGAAATAGTACTACAATCAGCGTAAAAAAACAGAATGTTAAGCTATCAACTAAATGAGATTAGGATCTCAGATGATTTTGGTGGCCTAATTTCAACCCAGTTATATAGATTACGATCAAACTGCGGTGGCACGGAGAAACTCGTGGCAGAGTGATAAATGGCACTCGCTCTAATACTTTTGTGTATCGACCATACGTTTGGTTCTTACTGTATCAGTGGTGAGTATATTGTGTACTAACATGGATTTGTATAAACGATGTATTGTGACCAATCTCAAATAACTATTTAAGTTGTAGGCTACAGTGATAGTTTCCGCGCGTAATATCAATACTGCTAAACCTATTATTACAACGATCCATGTTCATCAGATATCATGCCTAATTTGGAGGTATAGCCTGAAGGTTTGCCCTTTAGTAAATGTTTTCTTGAGAGTCATCGACACCTACGGCTGTGTATGTCGGCAACACCAAAGCAGTCAATTTAACGCGTAATACAATTTGGTGCTGGCTAAAAAGGTAGGCTCGATTTATTACATCACATGTAACCGGACCTAAAGAAGAGAGTGAATAGGCTTTTACTAAGTTAGTGCGTCCACTATCTTAAGCGTCTTGTTAGAATAAAATAGAGGCAATTGAAACTTAAGAACTATTTATTTTAAACACAACAATTCACAATACAGTACTATGATATAGATCGTAGAAGAAAGTCCCGTACACGTCAAACGAAACGACACAGGTCATACAATATTACTGTGCGTATTTATGTAGGCGGCCATATATTAATTACATTTTCACCATTTACCATCAGGTGGGTTTACGTCAATACTTAACTTATATTTAAGACGAAATTTTGCCCGCGGCTTCGCTCGCGTTAAGAATCTTTCATCCCCTATTTTATCCCTTTGGGAGTAGAATTGATCAAAATCTCTTCGTAGCGGATGCCTATGTCATAATATCTATCTGCATGCCAAATTTCAGCCCGATCCGTCCAGTGGTTTGGGCTGTGGGTTGATAGATCACTATGTCAGTCAGTCAGTCACCTTTGAGTTGTATATATTTAGATAGAAAATAAAATCTGTTTTTCATGTTACAGAGGAATCTATGTCATAAGTCCGAGTATATCGTAGAAGGACGCTCGTTCAGTTTTCATATTACATCGTCAGTTTCGAAGAGTCGACAAGATCGTTACTACAGTAGGCACTGCAGGTTAGAGCCCTCGACTAGGAGCGTCATTGTTCCACTGCGCTCTTTACTTGATGTCGTTGGATTACATAATGACGTAGCTCGTTGTACACACGTGTTTAACGATAGTGCGAGAGAGAGAGGGAAGTACGTGTTTTGTCAGTAGGTACAACGATTTATGACGATCGGTATGACGCAATGGTTGTACCGGACTGCCAAATTAAGGGTTTTCGGGTTTGACTGGCAGAGCCAGAAATTTTTATGCTAAGTTTAAATTTCTTTTCTCAGTCTGGGTGTGTGTGTTCTGTTTTTGTGTGTTGTCCATAGCACCCACGATACAGGGAACCGTAGGGTTCTCTTTGTTATTGTCTATACATAACATGTATTTAACTTAAAATCAATGATATTAGCGCAAAACTACTTTGTTTTATAAATGCAGTGTTGGTAATATTACGAATAAACGTAAAATGCAATAGTTAGGTTCAATTTTAAACACCATGCACTAATAAACGATTATCGCTATCTAGTCAACGCGCGCGGACCAATGGCTTTTCTTGATTTTTGTCATTCCACTCGCTCTAACATATAGCGGCGTCTCGGTCATCTCAGCATGTACGGTTACTATACTAGCCCAATAGTACCTATAAAACCAATGGACATAGTGTACATGGTTTTACTCTACGTGTTCCTGTTAGGTCTACTTCGCTACGTGTCTTAACAAACGAAGTGCCTCTGTTGAAGAGCTCTTAAAGTCAAGTGCCGTTCCTGTCATCCGATTACTTGATGACATCATGTATGTAGATACTAAGTCTATGTAACCGCTACGAGGCAGGGTGTAAGTATGGAAGTAAAATTAGAGTTTATTGTATTTACAATGGTAATCAATAATAGTAGTAACAAAACGCTGACAAACTCAAACCTTCGTATTAGGATTATCTGACGATCCTTGGATACACACAAATAAAACATTACAAACAAACACACAACGGGTGTACAAACATAAATGTCTGCCCCGGCAATCGAAGCTTTACACACAGAATCGCTTATAAAGTTTATATAAATTAGTATGTAGTTTAAACTCGCCATAGACTTTATTTTTCTCTCTGGTCATTTCAGGTCGATTTCAAAACAACTGCCCGCTGGTATATTTACATCCGTTATTATGTTTACAAGTCGACAGGAATAGTCTAGAAATCTAAGCGGTTTTAAATCAACTCTAACGTCCTTATTACACAACGTGGTCTAGCAAAGTACCGGTTTAAACTTCTATTAGACCAAGTAAAATAAACCTTGGCTTAAAGTATAGCATGATAGATAAACCTATACTTGATAGTCGTGGTTTAGACCTTATTTTGTAATAAGGCGGGAACAGTTTTAGTACTTAAGTTAATTCTTGTATCATCGTATAATGTTGTCAATGCACGTACGTGAAGCACTGTGTTATTACGTTAAGTTATTAGATGGAAGCGACGGAGCCGAGGCATTGAAACAATGCTACTGTGCAGAGGCTTTATGTAGGTACTGTTGAAGATTCGTGTTGACTTTTAGTTGTACCCATTAGCTTTTGTGATGCGTGAGACTACACGTAAACGGCGAATGTCAGGGGTTATCCTTCCAGGGTTCATTGTAAGTGCGATCCTTTATTCACGATGTAGTGGTTTGGAATGGTTTGAAGAACGATAATATTGGTACATTTTATGACTGTCCTGGGTTGCTCACTTTTTGTCTACTCAACTAGAGCTCGCTAGATAGCGGAAAGATCTTGAAGGACCTCGTATAGGTTCAAAAGTAACTTACTATCTTTTGCCCGTCGTGTCGTTCGCATTATATTTGGTGCAGCAAAGATGCTAACGTCTGGATTCGGTTGGAATTTTTGGACAGTAAAATGTAATTTGAGCACTAGACAATATGCATTCTTTCCAGATCAGTCAAAATAATACTTAAGGTGTGAAGTAACGTAAGTAAGGTAAGTTACCTTTGCATTAGTGATATCAGTTAAGATGACACTTTATTCAAATTACTATTTACGTTCCTAGGAATAGGAATATTTCAAAATCAATCAATCATAATCACACTTAGAACTCAGTTGAGATATAAAAATACAAGAGATATTGTATTTTTTAGGTCATATAAGTACACACACAAAACTCTTGTATTCTATGAATAAAAATCACATTACCGATTTGTCCTTTCGAGTTTTGTTACATCCGCGGTGTTGAGAAGAATAGCTTCGGAGTTCGACTTTCGTGTGGTAAACGGAACCAGTCAAAATGAAATTAACTTATCGTTAAAGTGATTCCACAAAACTAGCAAACCTCAAAATTGCTCTCGATTTAGTTCCCAATACACAAAGCTACTTAGAGGCATTTGAACCACTTCCATTGTACTGGCCGTTGATAATGACGACTTGAACTTTCAAGATATAGAACTGTCAACGTTCATTAATCATCGCACAATGTCTTGCGTGACTGGCGGTTTCGTCTTACCCTCGGCTTTCTAGTCCAGCGCAGAAGGCTTTCTTCAAATCTGATGTTTGACACGGTGACGATGTAACAGCTCTTTTGCTTTTAGTCCCATTCACAATAATGACGGTACGAGGTAATGTAAGAAACAAGACCTTGAGGCGGTTAACGGTTTTTCTGTTGTTCGTTAAATATTTGTTCGTCTACGTGCTAAATAAATTGTAAGTAGAAATCTGCAAATCGATTGCGGTTATCTTACTGTGTCGAGTTGGGGCCATTTGGAGAATAAACCTCAAGGATGTTGATAGAGACTAAAATTGGATAACTTTAAAATGTACCGAAATGACATGGATGACATGACGTAAGTGTCAATTTGACATCAGTAAGAAATTGTATGTTGTAATGTTGAATAGGCTTTTAAGCAAGCGTTAAAAGGACGTTCTTCGAGATATGTATGTTTCAAATGACTATGGTACATAAGACAAAATCTAGGACTCTGTCTTGAGACCTTCGGGCATTACGTAGGAGATAGATCAATGCATTCACGTGACCTTTATTACAGAAACGAATGAACCAATATAACAATACGCTGAGATCTTTTCCATTTCCATGAATATAATAGAATAAAAGTATATAAAAACACTAAGCCATTCCATCAACGTAGGGCTTTTAAAGAAATGTACGGAATTGGAATTTTTATATTTAATTAAAGTTTAAACAAAGGAGTGTAGCATTTTAAAGAGATAAAAATGGTTCAGTCAATTGCTTCTCTGTGTCCTAATTATGTTGCTTCGTTTCAGTATCTTCTGAACAAGTTATTAAACTAAACTGGTTGGTTTGAAAACCCCAAAACAAATTTGGTAGTTGTAAATAACGTTTTATTTTTCTCGTCAATACACGGGGGTAGATTTACAACACGCGTATAGTAAGGGTTTAATAAACTACGAGACGATAAATCCACGCCAACTAATTATGTACGACCAGTGAGATGAATGAACTGGGTCAGAGTTCAGCGGCTTATTGACTACCGGGACTTCGGTACGTAGTAAATATATTTTTAATCCTCCTTGTATAAAAATTTAATTAATGTATTAGCGGGATTTCTTGTCAATACTTTTTTTTTTAACGCCACACACTCATAGCCCCACACTAGGAAACCCTGTGTCTTGGGTGCCATGGACAGCACAGAAGGACAATTACAATCACATCCAGACCGAGAACATAAATTTAACACATCATTTAAATTTCCGCCTTGCTGGGAACCGAACCCAGGACCCTTCGAACGGTGGTTCGGCGTGGTGACCATTACGCCACGCGGGTCGTCGCGGAAGCTGAATCAGCGGGTTTAATTATTTGGAGGAACGATATCACACCTCCATGACTACTACTGCTACCGGCCATTGTTATTGACTTTTAAATAAAAAAAAATAAAGAACCTTGTTTTATTATATCTACTTGTTTTATTTGCCACTTATAATGGCGGATTTTATATTTATT
>DWJN01002706.1:0-14789 GCA_018248895.1 Carystus phorcus
GCGCGGTCGGTACCTGGATGGGTGACCGCTAGTGGCTAAATTTCTTGAGCGTTTCCGTGCTTCGGAGGGCACGTTAAACCGTCGGTCCCGGTTGCTATGTACACAACAGTCGTCAAGCCATGTCGGAGGCATTCGTGCGGTTTAAAAACATCCGACACTTGGGTTGGCCACTAACCCCTCCACCAATCTGCATAGGCGCAGCGTGGTGAAGTATGTTCTAGACTTCCTCAGTGACGAGGAGAGACCCGTGCTCAGTAGTGGGCCATTAAAGGGTTGAAGGCAGCGGTATAGAAAATAATTAAGAAATTTAAACGAAAACAGAAAAAACATCTGTATAATCATACATTTACTCCAGCAGTGATAGACTAAATAAACCATAGATAAGAGAGGACTATTTCATATATTTAGCGAAGGTATTTGCTTCATTTAGCTTTCGTGTGGTTTCGTACATTCAATCTGTAATGAGTTAAAATGAAACCATCACGAAAGAGGGCGTCGTCCATTAAATTAATACAAATAAATAGCGTCGTGTGTTACCGTGTTATCGTCGTCGGTATACACACGATATAATATGTCGACGTCGTTCTCGCGAGACATCAAAGGTTCCAGTAATGAAAGTGCGCTCGTCGTAAATTAAAAATATTTTCGAATTGCGCCGCGGCCGCTGACATTGTTCTCTGATTTTTTGCAAGTAGAAAATAATTTTTATTTAATAGCTCGCTTTGAGCGTTTGTGGTATTTAGGGTGCGTTCCGCCGTTATTAATTAACGCGGTGTTCTGTATGCGCTGAGGTTTTTATGGGAGTGGTAGTAGTGTCGCGTGAGGTATGCTGGACGCAGGATTATTTAATATTATATATATAAATCAATAAATGTTTATTACTTCTTTATGCACTATGAAATAGTAGGAGATAAGCATTGACATCCTTAGCAATTTAGTTCATTCTCTCAAAAAGATTATCTAAAAAGTTTTTGGTAACAAAATTATATAGATCGAACACATACCGCCTTGTTACAAAATAAGGTCTAAACCATGATTATCAAGTATAGGCTTATCTTTAATACTATACTTTAAGCCAAGGTTTATTTTAGTCTAGTTTTTTTGTTTAGTCCATGGTCTAATAGAAGTTTAAACCGGTACTGTAGCCAGTTTGTATTAAGGCCGATATGGTTGATGAGTTACAGTCAAAAATGTTGATTTGTTGCTGATCGATTGAACTATATCTACCCCTACGTATGAACCCAAAATCACTTCAATAAACAGAATGAAAATGATTGTGTTATTATGCAACTTTTCTTTAAATTCAAATATTAATATGCGTAGCAACGCATATAGATATAGTAAGAGAAGGGAATTCTTGTGTGGTGACCGCACTACATGTCACACAATGACGTCATGACAGGCCTGAATCACGCTATCTTCTTTTACGGCTGCATATAAACTATGTAGTTCCGAACATAAATAGTTGCAACGCAGCGGCTTCCCACATTGTCTAGCGGGAGATCTCCCTTTGCCAAACTAGTGAGAAAATGCAGGAAATTCTAAAAAGGATTCCTTGTGTCACGTTCCACATAAATAACGCATAATACATCACTAACACTGTCACTTAAATGTTTATTTCGTCCGGGAATCAAACATTTAGCTTCTCGCAGTATTAGCAACTATAGGGTCGTCAAATCTTATAGCAGAACATGAATACGTATCAACCCGTACTCTTTTAAACATAGAATCACTGTCCAATATTTGGAACAAAATGTCGAGTTGGATTCAAATCCCCATTAATATTTTTTATCTACGTCATATCAAATATCCCCATTTATTTCTTTTTCTCTTGTTTTCACTATTCATTATTTTCAACATTTACAGTTTTTTTCTTTCTTTTATCTTTCTTATGTCAATACCGCCATCGCTGATATCTGCTTAAACCAAAGGTCGACTGGTAGAGAATGCTTTTAGCATTAAGTCCGCCTTTTGTACCACTTTTACTTGGTATAATAAAGTTTAAATAAATAAATAAAATAAATAAATAAATGAATAACACTATAATTTATGATGACAGATGCTACGTAATTTGACTTGAGTATTAATTATTTATTCATTAGAATAATTATGTGACCGCTAGTGAAGTTTCATTATCAGACACATTAAAATATTTTTCATCCACGCTCAATTTTTTATTGCTCCTCGGTTTTATGCGGACAATATATACGTATACATAGAATTAAAACAATTGAAAACTAAAGATAACAAAGCCCCTTTGAACAAATTGGACATAGATTGTTCTGTCATTCGTTGAAAATTCCATTGCCGTGAAGCATCAGGAAAACGAATTAAGCTTTGTAATTTGTTGTAATCAGTGCTCGAATCGAGTATTTTCAATCAAAGGGCATCATTGAGCGTTACGTGTCCAATTGTGCGTAATTACTTGCAACTCGCTACATGTATAGAGAATGACTATCAGATTACATGGACATTACTTTGGCTTTGCAAAAATATTTTATTTGGTTCTTAGTTAATCTGTTTAAAACTGGAATATAATAGGTAACAGAAGTTATAATGGGAATATTATAAGCTAATGGATTAGTACACAATGTTCTAAATGCTTTTATAAGCAATATTCGCCGATATTTAAAAAACAAAATAGCGCGAATGTGAAATTTAAAAAACCAGTGATGAAAATAAATAACATATGGTTCACTAAAAATATGCATGTTTTTGTAAATCGCATAATATAAAATGTTATCCCAAAGTTAGGTTAGGTAAAGTTAGATACTACACGTGAAAACTGCATCCGAATTGTTTAAACCATTCATGAGTTAGTGGGAACATTAGATAAATAGTCAAACTGGAAAACGTACAAATAGACAAAAGTTATAAATAATCTTATTATGGCATCTATTGCTTCGATTAAACTCGTATCTGTCTAACATTCCGGCTTACTCATTAGGTTCTATTGTATTAATATAAGACTTTAAGAAAATATGAATAGTTTTACAAAAATCCTTCAATAAAATACATCGATAAGTTACAGTGTTATTATATACGGAGCAGAACTTAAAACATGTCCCAGTTTTAAAACTAAAAGTAAAGAATACCCAGTAACGACACGCCAAAGATATTAAAGTAACATTTTCTCATTAAGGTCTGAAACAGCTATTAAAAGGCTATTAGCTGCTAAGAACGCTAGTATTTTTAGAATGCTGTGAAAGTAAACTGGAAAGTATATTATAGCGTACATTAAAAGCGAATTAAGTAATAAAAACCTTCGGGTAATTTATAAAAGCATTTATAATGCTGTACTAACAGAGAGGTATTATGTAACATGCGTATCTTATATCAAGTAGTTGTTGATGATATTCGTAAGCAAAAACAAAAAGAAATCAAATAAACCAGTATAAAAAATACAATAAAAAATCTAGTTTTTACTACTTTAATATCTGAAAGACGTATTCGGGCGGGCTAAACAGTTAAAAAATCTGAAAAGCTAACTATTATAATCTTTATTGATTTATTTTCTACTTTTGTACATTCGTTTATTATACTATATAGTTATACACTTTTCGATTCGGACTTGCGTACTGCAAGTCATTAGAATTAAATAAAAAACATGTTTTATCTATGTCTCTCCTCATTGCTGAGGTGGCCAGAAGGAAATGAAAAATGAATATCAATATAAAAAACGCTATATTCAAGCTGGGACTATGAAAGATACTAAAGATAATATAAAAGATAATTTTTACTTTTATACTTTCTTCTTTCCTCTTTTTTATCCGGCAACACATCGGTGTGTTGCCTTTAATGTTAACCTTTTCATTTACCCTTTTTATAAAACAATCAAACTGTTTAATTAAATGTTCAATTCTAATTCAAATTTATTTCTATGCTTAAACTATCACAGGATTACTTACCTATTTTCAAGCTATCAAAAACACGACAATAACGCAAGGAACAACATGTTTCCGTTATACCTTAATTAACTTTTACTCGAAAAGGTTCACCACGATTTGGGTTTTCAGTTTACACGTGAACGCATGCATGTAGGTAAATTACTCATAACTTTTGAGGAAAATAAAATAAACAGGCACACCTTACCATTTTGATTGTTGAATTATTCATGAGTCCTGACACGCTCACCTGCGCGAGGGTTCGAGGAAGAACTCTTCAAATACAACTCATCGTATCATTGCTTGGGGGAACATAACGAAATGGGCAAGCGAACTACCTCCCTTAAGGATATAAATAAAAAAAATACATCCGAACCTACCACGCGTGCTTAAAAGCGGCTCTAAAGGATCATTATAAAAACGGAAATAAAAGCTTTTGCATCACCGCCCCAAAATATTTTAGGTATTGATGCCTTACAAAACTGTAACTAACATTTGTTTACCAATTCCTAATTCTGAATACTAAATTAGCGATTTCACTAAAAGTTGGTTTGTGTTTATATCGTATTATTATACTATAATTATTAATGACACTGAGTTATGACTTGAATGCTCTCCAGAGTTATTCTAAAATATTGTAAAATGACGTAAATAAACGTAAAAAATACAAGAATACGAACACTAATAAGAGATCGCTAAGGTCGCTTAAAATAAATTACAAAAGATGTATGTATCTTCATACTTTTACATAAAAATTACTTCCGGTGTACAATAATATTTTTATGATTACACATTCAAAACAATATGTTCTCATACATAAAATTGTTATGGTAGAAACCACATCCGCAGTCTAAACTAAACCGTAATTCATCTTTCAAAGGGTTAAGTACTTCACTTTGAAAATAAGAATGTCATAATTTCTTTCTATACAAATAAGTGTAGTTTGTAAAAAATATTATACATAAAATGTAGCTTTCAGCACTTTTCCTTTGCGTAAAATTTTAACAATACTACATTTTTTAATCGTGTTCATAGATTATTATTATTATAAAAAAGTGCACAAAAACTATATTATAGCTAAAGAGTTACCATTGATCTGCTTTATTTAAAAATAAGCATTGACAACTTCAAATCATGACATCAGTTATTATGTGAAGTGTGAACGTTGAAATGCTTTTAAAATGGCAACAGTGTACAATCTTTTACCTTGCGCCGATGATTTTTACACCACTTTACAAGTACGTGCCGATATAAGCGAGGGGCGACGTCACAAGCGATTTCTCGCAGATTTATTATTGCAGCGCATGACGCGAGGATATTTGATCAGGAAACACGTAGCTTGGCTGTCGAAGAACGCAACAACTATACAGTGTGCCTTTAGAATTCATAGAGCTCGCAAAGCGTATCGGGCTGCGCTAAGACGTGCTGTGAGGAACAAGCACAACAGACATTATGCACGGGCCGCCAGACGGATTCAGGTATGCTGAACTGTTAAGTAAGCGATAAGAAGTATTATTTTCTGGGTCGTTTATGTAAATACATACTGATATAAATATATCAGTAGTCAGTGCCCCTTTTATAACCACGAAAAGAAATTTTATGTAATTGGCGAGTATCTCTGTGATTCTGTCAACTACTTTGTTAAGAACTATGGAATATAAGATCATTGCATACGTCATAAGAGAACCTTAATGAACATTTTAAGATAATACTTAAGGATTAGGATTGCAGTCAATTAGAATTGAAGAGAAGCTCATTCATCAATGTACTTTGCAAGTTATATAAGGTGTCTGGAAGGTCCAAGGCGTTAAGAAACCTGCCTGCCAAATGTACATGGTTTGATATACTGGGTAGATTTTTATATGACGGATTTCGAATCATGGATGATTGTGTTGTATCGTATTTTACGTATGTAGGTACATGTGTGTGTGTGTGTACGTTTGTATGTGTAAGATTTTACGCATCATTTACAAGACAGTCACAGATACTGTTCTTGTATGTCGTTAAAATCGAATGAATAATTCCAAACCTTACAAATCATCTGTATCGTTATTGACATTTAAAATAAGAAATAGGTATTTATTTTAAATACTAATTATACTCAGTTTTTGAACAAAAATTTTAGGCTCTTTGGCGCGGACACTATTCGAGGCGCACAAAGTTCTGTTATCGCTCATATCGCAAGTGGCTGGCCGTCATCAAAGAGCGCGGTGAAAGACGAGCGGCCGAGGCAGCTGAATTTGGAATCAGAAGTCGCGCTGATGACTTGAGAATCTTAGAAGAGGAAGCTAGAAAATGGCTCGCTTTTGTGGTATTTAAACTACACCATCTACTCAGGACCTACGTGTGTGCTGGAGTGTACTCAGATCCAATGACGAACGAGCTATCAGAGTTCGAGAAACTTCTTAAATCAATCCATTACACGGAGTACATGAAACGGTTAAAACAAAAATACGAGGAGTTTGTCAGAAAGTATCGTCCAAGGTTTTTTAATAAAAGACTCTTCCCGATAATAGGTGATGGAGCGGATTATTGGTATTTATCGTTGCCAGAAATGTATGAGCTGACATCGCCCTTTCCTGAAGTAACTAATACTCGGCATATGGCGACGCATCATGGTCCGCATCATAAGAAACCCTTCTTGTGGAAGAAAGTTAGATTACCAAAAGAAGGTCGGGGTCCTTTCACGCTACCACGATCGCCATCTCCCTCTACTCCAGCACCACCAGCCCCAACACCCAACGTTGCTAGCTCCCGTCCACAAAAAGACCCTAGATTTCATCTTTACGTAAAATATTACACACCTCAACCAGATTTATTCGATTACGTTGACTATCACATTAACATTCTACTAACGAGAAAATGTTCAATTGAAAATATTGATAAAGAATGAAATGCGAGTTTTTGTTTTTTCGCCTTAATCCTAAACGCCTCTAAATCCTTATTCATTTTTTTCATTGATAGCCCAACAATGGTTTGTTTGAAAACACTTGGTTAAAAACGCGCTAGATTTTTTTTCTTTTTCTTGTTCGGAAATCCGTAATCAGGCTCGTGAGTTCGGAAGGGTCGTCCGGATGTTGCGAGCTGCGAGCCTTTTGTTGTTTGGCTTTTGTTGTTCTGAATTTTACACTTGTAATTTATTTGAGGAAACACCTCGATGAGAAAGAAATTACATTAAACTCCTCAAGGCAAATGTGTTTTTTAAATTAACATTTTGGCGTAATAGCTATGCCGTTTTATTCGTTTTGTTAAAACATAAATAGTTATGTATACATCTTTTTATGTAGCTGTAAGATATTTACCCTGTTACACTAAATTATTTAAATTTGATCTAAAATATAAGTCCCATTCGAATGGAATTTTTAACTTGTAATGGATATAATGAAAAGATATAATTTTACTGAAATATGAAAATATTGTTAAATATATGCCAATATAATTCCGCACAAAGTAGGTACTTCAATAGTAGTAAACGATATAATTTATTTGTCGAACACATTTTTTTATTTTGGGCTTCTGTGAAAGTGTTGTAAATTGTGATTGGTAATTGTGAATGTACATGATTCTCGATATTGTATTGTGTTTGGCGTTAATAATAAAGAACTAGACTGACGTGTAAAATAAAAATGTCAGTTAAAGAAGTTTCATGTGGGACCAACAAACGTAACATTGTTTGCCAAACAAATCAGCAGCAACACATTTATCACTAAAACAAATTTGGTGTCATTATACGCGCTTTCAAATATGTCTAGCACCACACGTCTTCGAACTCATTTGTCTAACAATGCCCGTTTGACTCGGCAAATTTATTAGGGTCAGAATAATTCAGGTTGTGGGTTTCTGAACCGACTCCTTATTGCACAAGCCGTCTTAGGCGGGGGTAACCATTTGTTAGACGTATAATGGCTGACCCACTTTACTTATGCGCCACGAAGTTGCCAGAATAGGGTGTGATTTGTGGAACCGCATTTAGACAATTATTTGGACCCTTATGTTTTTGACAATGGTCCATTGAGATCCGTTTCGAAACCAATATTCCCGAAACAGTTTTTCTAGCATATCGCACGGTTTAGCTTTATTTCATCAGTTTTGTAAATTTGTGCGTCAACTGAAACTGTCAGACTCGTCCGTTCTGAGGGTGTTTGGCACATGAATAATGTATGGGGTAAATTTGCAAGTGTTTCAATTTACACCCGCCGCCACTCTACGCCGTTGATACGCACCCGAGAGCTGTTGAAGTGAAAAAAGAAAACAACGAGTGGAGGCGCACAAACAGGGGCAAGCCGAGGCGTTACTATTAGCACGTAGTTACATCCTAGTTATATGTGTTAAGACGTGATACATCAAAATTTTAACCTTACATATAATTCGCGTACACAAATAATTAGTCGTAGGATCTACTATTTTCCAACCTAAATTACACATTGAGACCGCTAAATTGATATAAACTTAAAAATGTAATGAAAAATATACAAGTAATCTCCAATATAGAAAATCTTCTTTCAAGTGATTTTCTTCTTCATTCTTCAAGCTCTCTGTATATTTTCTACCGTCTGTATATTGGGGAATGTTCTGAACTGAAATGAACTGCTTGACTTAATATTTGCGGTTAATTTCCGTCACCGCTCAGCACAATGTAAAACCAGGTTCCACCGACACCTGGCGTTCTACAGTACGGTTTTCGCAACATTTTCTATCTCGAACCTGTAAACTGTGGAACTTCCTGCTTCAGTGTTCCCACAGTGCTATAACATGGGGTTCTTCAAGAAGCGGGTCTATCACATCCTTCTTGGTCGGTACCGCTTTGGTGAAATTCCTGGTATTGCTAATGTCCATGGGCGACGTTGTTCACTTACCATCAGGTGACCCGTCTGCTCGTTTCCCTGCTTAAGGCATAAAAAATAAGTGATTTTGCGGACTTATTCCCGATGAGTTGAAATGTATAACAATGTGTGTACAAGTGCAAATACTGTGTCTGTAGAATTATCTCGAAACTACTGAGTTTATTAAAATTTTCAAACGCTTTTTGTTACATAATGGCGAGACAATCGCAGAACGTAACTATTTTTAGGTTGCCTTGTACCAGCTTGCATTAGTTAGGTAATCAAGCTACAGTACGATCATAATCAGTCTTTGGTAGACTATAATGAATGTATTGTAATTAACATGTTTTTCTACACTGACAAATATATGTATATCTAAAATTGTAGTCACAAATCTAGTATCACCAGAAACCTTAGCGAGAGTAACCATTAACAGATAAAACTTAAATGGTATCTCATTAAAATGGCAAGTCTTCTACTTTTCTATGAATTAGGTAAACGACAAAATGTATACAGAAGAGTCGTCTTTCAGAATAAAAAAAAATATTATTTAGTATGAATAGGTAATTTACTAACATACTTTAAATGTATAAAAAGTTTCATAAGTACTGTACACTATTTATCTGAATAGAGTCTTGTAATAAAATAAACGAAAATAGGGGTGAGATAAACAGCAATCGAGAAAGCAACTAACAAATAGACAAACAAATCGCTCAATCGGGTGTTGGATGTTTCAGCTCTTTTCAGCTTTACAACTGTCAAGCAAGCATGTACAAATTCGGATTAATACGAGTCTATCCAGGAATTCCATTTTGTCCAGCCTGCAAGCTTTGAGTAAGCTGAAAAAACCAACAAAAATGAATGGAAATCAAAAGAAGTTTTGGTTCATTTTTTATCATACTATACTTACACAATGCAGGAAAACCGTAGTGAATAGGTTCTGCCAATTGCGGTATCGGCACCTCTCAGAGCACTGGATTCGTTCAACGTTTGTGCTATTATGGGAACTCGATTTGCCTTTCGAATTTAAATTTTCTTTCAGCTTCAATGCGTTTGTTTTCAATGTAATCTATGTGTGCAAATCCAACCTTATATGAAAAGTGAGAGTGAGCTTTATTTTGCGATTAAAACGTGGATGGAATGAGATTAAAAGCACTTTGATATATTTTCCAACACGCAAAAGAATCAGCTTTGATTGTAAAACTTACAATAGAAATGTCCCATTGTATTCATATACAATTGAACTAAAAGCATATTAAAATTCTCACAATCGAAAACAAATATTCACTTCAAATAAGAAATGGGTGTGGGTAGATTGCTCAGTGGTGTCAGAGTGTCTTTATATATTTTAATGCTTAAATATTAATCAATCCCCATATTAAAGTGATTGTTCGTAATAAATAGAACAGTATAGTTGTGCTTGTGGTGTATAATATACAAAAATACCCAGTTGTGGCGTCTTACTGCGCTGTGTCGTAGTTTTGTGATTTGCAGTTGTTGTGTTGACAGCGGTTTTACCAAGGAGCGCCTACTAAGTGTCTGATACTGTCTTTGCATTGGTTTAACACTCAATTGATCAAATAAGACAGTGTTGCATATTAACACAATTATATTAAACCAAAAAAAAAAAAAATACATATTTATATTTAGCGCAACACAAATAAAAACCGAGCAGCTCCATCTAGTGACAGTAGAGTGTACTACGTCCTAAGTGTTGTTTGATCGACTTTTTGCAACATGACGAGTAAATGCAGTACCTGTGGGAAGTTCACGGCTGCAGATGGCGCTAAGTGTGCGACATGTCGATTGACCTTTCACCGCCAATGCGTCAATATCAAAGCCGACACCCGCCTACCGGCTAGATGGCTATGCAATAAATGTGTAAGGTGTAAACCGAGCAAGCCTAATACTCCGCAGTCAGATAGCTCGGCCACGGATTCTCATGACGCAGAATACAGTGACGCTGCATCGGAACAGCCGCATAATAGTGGAGAACAAAATCTGGGTCAAGAACTAAAATTAATCCGTACGCAAATAACTAGATTTGTCGAAGAAATGGTCATTTTCCGGCAGGAAATGGCCGCATATAGAACGGAAGTGGTTAAAATTAATTCTAGTTTAACGGAATTAAACAGCCGTCTAAATAAAACGGAGGAGACAGTCAATAACTTATCCAAGCGCGTGACGGAGGTAGAAAAAAAACTGGGAAGTCGATCCGGATACGACATAGCAGCAGAGATCGAGCGCCGATTAAACGACCGGGACCAAGACGCATACCTTTCCGACCTGGAGATAACGGGAATAGAAGAGGAAGCTAGCGAGAACCCGGTCCACATCGCCACCCTGGTTGCGCAAAAAGTAGGTGTCGCTATCGAAGAGCGGGATATAATCTTTGCTACGCGCACCGGTAAGCCGCGCAGTGGTAATCCATCCGCCGCCCCCCGTCGCCCGCGCACCCTCGTCGTACGTCTGGCGCGTCGCCCGCTTCGTGACCAGTTGATCACGGCTGCCCGCGCCCGTCGTGGAGCGGACACATCAGGAATCACCGGGACCACTCCGCCCTGCCGATTCTATATTAACGAGCGGCTCACTTGGCTTAACCGGCGGTTGTTTCATATGGCTCGACAGGAAGCTCGGGACAAAGACTGGAGATATGTGTGGTCGCGAGACGGTCGTATCTATGTCAGACGGGACACAGGCTCAACAGCGATACGTTTACGTTCCGAAGCCGACATTCAACGAGTTCTCGGAAATCAGCACCAAATGGAGTAGTAGAAAATATCTCTCTGCCGTCAGTATTTACAAACATACAATTATCAATATTATAAAAATAACTTTTCCTTGCATTATATGCCGTTTCATATTATTGCTACTTTCCTTATTGTTGATATCGTGTGAATCCCGCCTAATATATTATTACCTTCACATAAACATTGACCGATCTACATGCTGGTTTGTAAACATAATGTACACCTTTGTTTTTTTCTTTTATCGCCGGTTGTCGTTATATATTCCTTATACTTTTATTACCACTTTATTGCATTTAACAATAACAATTATTTCAGTTTCTTTTAATCCCATTAAATACTGTTATGCTATTAATATTATTCTTTTACCTCATCCCTGTCTACATTTTAAAATGGTTAAGAACGCAATAATAAAAACACTTGCATTGAAAACATTTAATAACGAAACATACACTTGTACATCACACAAACACTACATTTATCATCAATTTTTCTGTACAAATAATTCAACCGTTATTCAATTATGCCCCTTATCATATTATTACATACTATACCTGTACCCCAAACATTTCAATTCATTCACAAACAATATACACTATCACATAGTACAAATTAATAACAACACAAAACTTATATCATATTACATATATCAGTATTGGACCTATATACATTTTCTTTATGGTTAGATTAAATATAGTTAAATTTGGTTTACTTAATCCGGGCTCACTCGGAACACGACACGATGAGTTCATTGCGGCAATGTTAGATAATACTGTCGACATAATGGCCATCAATGAAACCTGGTTGAGACAGGGAGAGGAGGGTCGCGCCCCTACAGTCCCGGGTTACCGTATGATTCACACACCGCGGCCCCCCTCAATAAGGGGGAGGGGTGGTGGCATCGGATTTTACCTAAAGAACGGCCTGCATATCCAGGTTCTACCTCATCCAATTACAAATCCTGTGGAGCAGATGTGGTTTAGCCTGACACTTCACAAAATTACCATCCTTGTTGGGACCGCCTATAGACCCCCTTGGCTGTCTATGCAGCTTTTTATTGACGCACTAACGGACTCCCTGTCTAGCTTTGGATGGCATAAACACACAATCTTACTCGGGGACTTCAATACCGACATGCTATGTAACCAGAATGTAAACACTAAAATCGTACAGGGGTTCTTAAATTTTAAAAACCTAAAACAGTACGTCAATAAGCCCACACATTTCACAGATCACAGTGAGACACTCCTCGACATCATTTGCTCGGATGCTCCTATCTCAAATATCCGAGTCAATTATATACCTGAATTGAGTCATCATGCTTTTATCACTTGTCAGCTGGATGGTAAAATACATGTAGTTTCACCTAAATTAATAACATATAGACCGATAAAAGATATTGACGAGGACCTGTTCCGACGTGATCTACAGGCTATAAATTGGGAAAGTATTGGGCATCTTACTAACGTTAATGACATGACCTTGCAATTTACATCACAACTACTATCAATTTTCAACACTCATGCTCCAATAAAGACCTTTCAAGCCAGGGAGCCGCCACATCCGTGGATAACTTATACCATTCGCGTAATGATTAGGAAACGTAACGAAGCGCACTCTCGAGCTTTAAAATGTAACCTAGATTCTCGCAAGCAATATTATAAAGATCTCAAGAAACTTGTCGTAACAGCAATATTATCTGAGAAAACTGCCTATTTCAAACATTTTATAAATTCAAATATTGCCAGCCCACGCGAAATGTGGAAGTACATAAAACGACATGTTACCATGAAACCAAAGAACGATACACCGCTGCCTGCGAGTATAGCTGATGCAAATAAAATAAATGCACACTTTTTAGATGTCCCAGGTGCCTTTCAGGTGTCCTTGTCAACACTAACCTACTATGAGTTCCACCGATTTTGCTCTGCGTCGTTTAATTTCCATGAAGTAACCGAGCCCGAGGTCGTCAAAGTCATTAAGTCATTGCACTCGAACGCGGTGGGATCTGACGGAGTGTCCCTTGATATGATCCGACTTACATTATCTTTTACTCTTGATATAATTAAAACCATAATAAATACTTCATTCAATACAAATACGTTTCCGGGTTCTTGGCAAAAGGCATTAGTAAAGCCCTTACCCAAGAAGGATAACCCTATTGACCTATCTGACCTTAGGCCTATTAGCATACTCCCAAGTATGTCTAAAATATTAGAAAAAATTGCATATAACCAACTGTCACAATTTTTAGAAGTAAATAATATCTTACCTGAAACTCAATCAGGGTTTAGGCGAAAAAAAAGTACTACTACTGCCTTAATGAACGTAGTAGATGATGCCCTTAGTGCACAAGACATGGGACAGGTAACCATTCTTGTTCTTCTTGATTATACTCGCGCTTTTGATTGCGTTAACATTAATTTACTCCTTTCGAAACTTTCATACTATGGATTGAGTTGGGAAGCCGTAGACTGGTTCCATAGTTATTTTCGAAATCGGTCCCAGTCTGTAGTATTGGAGCAAAAAAAAGATTACTCCTTTGAGAAGCCTTTAAAAAGAGGAATCGCACAAGGATCTATATTAGGACCCTTAATGTTCATCATCTACACCGCTGACATAATAAACCAGATAAATCACTGTAGGTATCATATTTATGCAGATGACCTCCAAATTTATATTTCCTTCAAACCATCGGAAACGCAGGCGGCTGTGTCTAAATTAAATGGGGATTTACAGCGAATATTCCACTGGTCAAACAATAATACTTTAGTTTTAAATCCACATAAAACCAAATTTTTAATAATTGGAAATAAAAAGCAAGTTAGAAAAGTGATATCTATGGATCCCAAAATTACAATTAACGGAAAAAATATAGAAAGAGTTTCAGAAGCACGCAATTTAGGCGTGCTGATGGACGAGAATTTACGTTTTGAAAATCATGTGATTAATATAGTTCGTAATTGTTTTTACAGACTCAAAGTCCTATACAGAATTCGACAGTTTATTAGTACAGACTTACGTGTAAAGTTGTGCGAGACCTTAGTACTATCCAAGTTAAACTACGCCGATGTTGTAATAGGTCCTAGACTTCTGTCACGCTCGCAGCATCTTATTCAACGGGTCCAAAACGCCTGCGCCAGATACTGCTTCAATATACCTCCACGCAATCACGTAACACCTTACCTAAACAGCGCAAATCTTTTAAAAATGAGATACCGCAGACAGATGCACTTTGCCACTTTATTATTCGACATCGTGAAGTATAAGTCGCCTACATACCTATATGATAAGTTAGTATGGTTCAAGGATGTTTCTTTCTATCAAACTAGGGC
>DWJN01002707.1:0-14785 GCA_018248895.1 Carystus phorcus
AAATATGCCGCTAGATGGATTAACAACCATACTTGACTTCCTCGCGGCTACTTATCCCAATTTTCCTTAATTAACTTCACTATATTTGAACAATTTCTATAATATACTTTTATTGAGGAATAAAGTGTTATTGATACTGAACATACGTTATTTGGATACGTTCTTGATGGATATACACGTACGTCGTCTTCACTTTCTATGTTTTAATATGCAAAACTAACAATTTATATTCTTCTATAATTTGTTAATGTTACGAATATATTGACATCGTTATTTTAGAAAGTTCACAATTTACAAATTACGTATAAATGTACGACATCTAGTAATAAAATTGTAAATAAATCGTTACATACCAGAAAAGGGCATAAAAATACCTTGTTTTGAAAGAGTATATTTTTAAAGCTTTTAAACGAATTATATATGAATTACAATTTTAAATTAGCAACACACCACAGTAACTGCGAGTGTTTTAGTTTATGTTAATTGTTTTCTGCCTTTAAATAAAGAATTAACAGCGGAACTACTATGAGATAATTAAATATATTTTATTATGAATACATTAAGCTTAATATAAAAGTACCTAAAAAAAACAATCCTTTTCCGAAGATATTATAATATTAAAAATAATTTAACTTTTAATATAATATGATACAGATTAGCAATACCAACTTATTGGCCTTAATGTTCACATTTTACCTATAGATTAGGACTACACACTAATTGTCTCAATATTACCAAACCGGAAATGGTGTGACATACAGTCGTTATTCGGACAATTATGTTGTAAACAAAACAATTACATCAAATGGAGATGGAACATCGTGGGATTTGGGGTCCTGATGATGGGAAACGTGTCATCTGTAGTTCCGCTTCACTGGTGCGGCACAATGGCGAATGGGAGTTTTGTTTATTTGCATTAGTAACTCTTTATAAACAATTGCATTAGTAACTCTTTATAAACATGTTTAGTTAACAAAAGTAGTAACATATTTTTATAGAAATCGTAAAACAATTATGTTAAATAATAGTAGTTTTAGATGTAGTGTTTTGAAAATCGAATCACTTATACCCCGGCGGCTAAGTTACGTGATTTTTAAAGGCTACTGGATTTTTAAAGCAAAGCGAAGATGTCCACATGTTTACAATATAGTGGAATACATGCAGTATTACAACGAGAGAAGTGATATCGGTAGCTCAACCGACTACTAGTCACTGTTATTGTTAAATATATCTCACATTAATTCCATATTTAAAAATTATGCCAGCCTATAAATCATCGCGTAAAAGCTTGCCGGCATCGATCACACAATAGAACTACCTGATTCGTATCCAATAACGCTTGATTAACGATTTGTTGAGTGACTCCTATTCATCGCAACGTCAAAGGGTGATATTAAACATTAATAAAGAGAATTCCCTTTTCACATTTCACCTCAAGCGCGGCCGACAACAATAAATGCGCAGCGTCGTCTAATATTGATTTCGGACGATACAGGCTATGCATTGTAAAGGTGAGAATTTTACACATATAAATCTTTGATTTCGACCCAGTTTATGTAACGGAGTGGTTTAAAAGAACTTTGCTGTAACTTGTAGTGATTAAAGAAAACAGAGACTGTCAAATTGAGCGAAACAATAGGCGTTCGCAATTGCAGATTAAACTTAATAATAAACAGTGAGATTATTAATAATTAAAAAACTAAAATGGAAGAAGAGGACATATTGCGCCGTCTCCATATAAAAATGGGAAATGGGCAGGAAAATGATGAGTGAGATTATTAACAGAAAATATATGCGTGTGGTTAAAAGTGCATAAAGCACACAGTTGGCATCCTGAGTCTTTCTACATCAATCATAAAAATCCAAAATTCACCATTATTTAAATAAAAATTTTATATCTTAGACCTTTTAGTCTATCCTAATTATGTATTTTGAGAACCTAAGCATGTAAAGTATGTTTTAAAACTTGCATAAATTTGTAAAACTTTAGCAGTCTTATGTTTGTACCACTGATACACTATACAGCCGTTTTTATAGTCGCACTCGCAAACGAAGTTTTAGTATGTAAATTCGGTCTTTACGAGATGCTTCACGTTACTGAAATAATTAAATACTTGCTTTAGCGGCATCGCGGGAATTAATAACTCCACTACCAATCGTGCGGTTCAAATTACTAAATATAATATTAACGTTGTGTCTTTTAAAATGTATTTTTAACAACTAACCGCTCTCGTTTCGCTTCGAGAATGTTATGCCTCGAAATAATGTTTATGTTTAGACGGAATTTTTAAAATTAACATAAACTTTTTATTTTTGAACTGATTGAAATAAAATTAACATTAAATGTTATCGAACACTAAATCGTATCGCTTAGGAGATAAATTATTTTAAACCGCGTCCAAATCGATTCTACTGTTTCTGAGATTAGAGAAGCAAAACACACAGACAGAAACAAAAAATGTAAACATTGTTCTGAGATTTGTTATGTTAATTGTAACAGTTTTCTCAAATATTTTTCATGTACAGACTTATTCCTGTTATAACGTAATTACTATAATATACCTATTTACATATATATGAGTATACATTTAAACAGACAGCAATTTATTTATTTCACTACTATTTTTATACGTAGCTTATGACGTATGGTGTTGTAATTGAAGTATAAAATAATAATGAAAAAGTGATTTAAACACTGGCTGTAATCTGAATCTTGGTAAGAATTCTCACGTCCAACAGCCGAAATGCAAATGTGTTGTCACGGACGTTTGTAAAACAGTGAAGGAGGGTTATCGAGACATCGTATCGCTGGAACACCTACGACTGAAGTTGTCGGACAATGTGACGTGGACGCGACGTATCCGATCGCCGACGGGCGACGACTGATCGTGACCAAGATACACTGTGATTCAATTTAGTATTGAAATCATGGACGTTCAGACTGATCGACAATCGCATGTAGACAGCCTGGGTTTTGTTTTGAAGAAAATCAACGACAAGACACTTCTTTCTCCGTTTATTTGTTTTGAAACATGACTTCAAAACACATTGTTAAATTTCATTTGGTCTGAAAAGTTGAAATGGTATTTTCTTTTATTTTAAATTAAGTTTGTTATTTTAGTACTTATAAGATAACACAAATATCAGTGAGACAATTAAGACCTGCAGACAGCGGTAATTTATCTGGATTTACACGTTGGGACTGGACGATAATCAAATTTGGGCAGTGCTTTTATTTGTGTAATCACATCACCGATAAAACAACAAGATTGGTTGTTGATATTTCCTTTAATTTGAACCCGCATTAAATGGTACTGGATATACCTTTTTATTGTGGCTGAGACGAGAGATCCTTGAAACAGGATTCAACTGATGAATAAAAATTAAGCCTTTACTTATACGGCTATATGTGTCTACTCTTCTTCGTCTTTATAAACAAACAATATAGAAAAAATCTGACCATTATAGTACACATATAAAGTTTAATAAGCTGTTTACATGTTACATTTAATAGGTTGTATATCAACTACTTGTTGAGATACTGAAGGGATCAATAAATGACCCAATCTCATTTCGGCTACGAACAATCGAGTGCCACACAATTGTTTATACTTTTACGATACCTCGTTAGCTGTGAGATAAGAGCCTTAATGATGGTAATTAGCATTGTTTAGTTTACATAAGGGACTGTTATATAATTTTAATGACATTATCGCTACGGAACCAAAGTCGTTAACTCAACAAAAATTACGAAGCGGTCGGCATAAATAAACGTCGAACGCTGATTGCCAATAAACAAACTCGATATTTTGTGTCATATAATCTGATATGATATGCGAGAAACGAGGTTGGAAGCGAAATTCTCGTTAAATGTTTGTACCGAGGAGACGCGTGGCTGGCGCGCGTCGTATACGACGGACGAGTTTGCCGGTTTTAAACCGTACCTTAATTACGGCGAGGCGTTATCGAGAAAGAATGTGCACACGCGACATTGGTATTAATTTTAATGAAAGAAGTGTGCGCCCGAATAGCACCTGCCGAAGTCGTCGGCTTACTGAAAACTACGCGCCATAAGAAACTATAGAGCCGGATGTCTTATTAATATTTATATATTATGATTAAGTTGTTGATCTACTTCGAAATACTGAAACATATACAACACATTTTGTTACTGTCATATGTCACAAAAAATAATGATACAGTATCTGGTACAACATGTTTTGTAATTGTTTTATACTATCAAAAGCATAATTAAGCGGTCGTAGAAATGAAACAACCTACAGTGGAATGTACTGCAAGTTAAAATTTACGAGTTTTAAAATAACGTAGTTTCATCGCCTACATTATAAAAGAGTATATAATACCACAAAGAACCCCTGAAAGCTTCCTGCAACTTCTCAGCATTTGCATGAAATAAATAACATGGAAAAATGAGGGCAATAAACCTCGAAGCCAAAGTCCCATACGATGGTACAAACAAAGGGCCTAATTATCTGGAAAAAAAATAAATTAGCACGGCAGTCCATTAAGCCGCTGATGATGAAGATCGACAAAAGCAACAGAATTGTGATCCTCAGTGTTGAGTCAAAACTGAAAAGAGAGACTATAAAGAATACTACGACAGAAGCATTTATGCTACTGGACATTTTATGACAAATATCATGCCGTGCAAAGAACAGACTTATTTAGAAAAATACTAAATTAGCTGTTTATAAAATGAAGTAGTAACTACCGAAGTATAACGACAACAACAGTATCATAACGCTTAAGATTTTGCCTCCTTCATCTATTTACTTTATTTGTGGTTTTATACTGTGAAGACTTTGAGCCTCGATACTACTTCCTATGATTAACATCATAATAATCACTTTGTCAAGAAACAAAAAAAAGAACTGACTTCAATTAAATACGTCGTATTAAATATTCCGATTCTGATCCGTATCAAGTAAATGCGCATTATTAGGGATAACTCAAAAAGATGTCGCTCAAATTTTAATAGGACCACAAGAGATGTACGAGCTTTCGAATGGAAAAAGAATCGTCCAGATTTGTACACGGAATAATCGGTAATCGGAAGTCATGAAGTAACGCACATAAAAATTATACAGTCCAATTGACAACCTCCTTCTTTTTGAAGTCCCTTTAAAAGATTGGAAGATGAAAATTAAAAAAATTAACTACGTAATATTTACACTTTCTGTGTTTTTGTTGTAGCTGCAAATAGCATCTCGAAATTACTAGCTATTCGATAGAAAAGTCTTGTAAGTCTTTTTTATAGTCTACGAGAGTCTACAACATGGAAATATATTCTGTAGCTTGAGCACGGCATCGTTACAATTACTATATTGTACTAAAATATATGTTACTGAATGCTAAGAAACGTTCAGATGGCGATTGGTCACCACTACCCCTTTGAGGCTACATTAAAGTATAATGGAATAACTAGATGCCTCGATGGACGAAATGAACTGTGAAAAACAAATCACTTTTTATTATAACAGGAGGATCTAATATGATCGAGTACTATCGAGATTCAATTGGGTGTGACTTGCAACTTTTACACAAAAAAGTGTCCAAAGAATCTCCTAATTGAAGAACCTTCACCAAAGACATATATTACATATTAATAGCATCCGTTTGATATTTAGAGCTAGTGTGTCAAAAGTTCAGATCATCCTAATGATCGCCTTCGATAGGAGATGGCACATAAAGAAGAAGAAGCAACTATTACGACTTGTGGAGATAATCAATGTTCAATCCGTTGTTCGGAAGCATACATTATATGTCAGAAATACGATAGGTTAACCTTCATTAACATGATCTACATTAGCCTCATGCAGTCCGAAATTATTATACGAAAATTTTAAATTGAAATTAAGTGACTTCTAAATATGTTTAATAACAGATTCCATTCCGAATCTTCCCGAGTCTATGGCGGGTAAAACGTGAATTAGTGTGGTTGCAATTAATTCCACTTTGAAATATACATGTAAGGAGATCCACTAGTTTTCAACATCTGCGTTTAAACAAGAGAATAAGAACAGTTTCCCTGATTTTAAACTATTGAGTATTGACGAAACGTAACAGAATTTGATATTTACATTTGTAGCTAAGTTTTGTAACGCCAGAAACACCTGCATATAGTTTCGGATTCACATATGCTAAACTGACCGATATTTTAATGTAATTTAATTAACACGCAGAATATATTGAGATAGGCATAGTTTAAATTTGTTGGCAGCATATTTCATTTTGAGAGGTAACTCGAAGGCATTGATTTTATAATAGATACATAAGTATACAAGCATTTAATTTATTTCTTGATTGGCAACGTACGTAATTAACTATTCATAAAAGTAGCTATTAGAATGAGATGGATGTATAGTTATGTTATAGTAAAGAGAGGGAGGTAACTTGTCGAAGGGCAGGTGTCACGTACATCTGCCCTGGTACTGAACTATACGTGCCCCCTTCTTAGAACCCCCTTTAAGGGTTCTGTAATCCAATTTGTTACTGTATAGATGATTGTACATATTTATTGTTTAGAAAAATAAATGATAATATTTTGAAACATGTATGATTTTGAAATTTGTCGGTATGTTGCTTTATACGCACGGTTTATTTGATGTGTGTATGAGAATGAAAACCTTTGACTTCTGTTTTTCCTGACAGTTTGCATTTGTGATATACATTCTGATCTAAATAAATGATACGTGTAGGTTTAGCTATTCTTGTAATGGTAATTAGACGAAATGTTTTACCAATGATTCTTTGTTAGCTACATTTATAAATTGGGTAATCTTGTTCGATTCTTAGACAAAGAATGTATGTCTAACTTCATTTATATTATTTACATGACATCAAAGCCCACGGGCTCCAGTAGCCGTTTAATACCAGGTGGACTGAAAACTCGTTTCTTATATTATATCAGTAAAAATCAATTTAACTGTCCATGTTCGTATGTTTCCGGTTCAAATCGGGCAAGTGAAATTTGAACCACTTCCCTTAATGGAATCAAGCTTACTTTAGCTATGCTTGCATATTACAACTGTCATAAGTTGGTAGATAAGTTTGTTGTTATATTATAACAGTGATATTTAATTACCAATGATGTTATTATAAATGACTCAATTCGATATTTATAATATGAACCTCGAAATTAATTATTACTTAAGCATACCTTGAGATCGTATATTAAAATGTTTTCCAAAATTTTAATAGGGGCATCTGCTAATCTGCATACTTCTAAGATTATTTAATGCGAAGATTAGTTGACGAACTAAGATTTCAAAATACAAATTACGTGAATGATAAAAGTTATAGTAAACAAAATTGTACTTTTCGTTTCCTACAACATTCTAAATTTCCACTATATATTATACTAGCGACCCGTACCGGCTTCGCACGGGTGCAATGCTGATACTAAATACACTAAAGAAAAACTGTGAACATATTATACATAATTATAAACCTTCTTCTTCAATCACTCTATCTATTAAAAAAACCGCATTAAAATCCGTTGCGTAGTTTTAAAGATTTAAGCATACATAGGGATACAGGTACAGAGAAAGCGACTTTGTTTTATACTATGTAGTGTAAGCTATACATCGCTTGAGAGTTCTTTTTATAAGGCACCTTTCCGAAACTGTGGTTGATGCAAAATATTTGACGTTCATATGTGTATTTATAAATACCAACATGAAATAAATAATTAGAGTTTGACTTTGAGTACCTACACATATGTTTTTTGTATAACTAACGGGTAAACAAGCAGATTTCCTCGCCATCATCATCAAGGGCATAATTGATGCCAAGAGAGAAGAGAGACGGAACTCTCTCAAGCTACCAGCCAGAACACGGTGAATCATTTGGCGGGTCAGTCAAGCAAGAGAGTGATAGCTGGTTAGACGTTCCTTACAGAAAGATGCGATATTCCTGAGGTGAATATACAACAAGTGATATCTACAACTTTATTTAAAAAGCATACAATTCATAATATTCGATGAGATGTTTCTGTATAAAACACTATACCTACTACAGTGACATCGACACATTAAAATACATTTTACATGCCACCTCAACAATGTCAAGTGTCCCCAAGTGTAAATCAAACTTAAACAGGGTGAAAAACGTAACGAAATTCATACGACAACCATTTGCGAGAATCGCTCTGTAACCGCATTCCCCCAACTCCATTCCGCTGGTGTAAATAAGATCTTGCGTCGATACATTGACTTTTATTTAGGTAGTAGGTATATACGATTTCCCCTCTGTTGGGGGAAATTTTCCTCTTGTGAGTTGTCCGCATCTTACTTTGTAAGATCATTTAGATTTGTGTGGTATGCCGGATTATTGGATTGTTTCACTATCATGTAATTATAGCACTTTTATTTAAAGTTTATGTAGTTTTTAAAACGTAAAAACATTATAGTAGCATTATAGTAAGCCTTGTGTAATTTGTAAAATATTATTGGATGTTAAATATGTATTCTGTGAAATTGACAGTGTGATATATAATTTGTAAAATTCATAATAAATAAAATTAGTGAGATATAACAGCAAAGTTGTCTTATCCTTGTGCTTTAAGCAAATTAATTATTAGACACGAAAATACTTAATACCTACATCAAATTATACATTCACGTCTTTACTCTGAATTATACATTCACCATGCTTTTCTTAAATGATGGATCCAGTTAAGCAAGTTTAAACAAATTTAGTATATAGTTAGTAAGCTTTTAGGTGTCTATCAGGGTTTAAATTTTAATTTTAAGTTTTGATTACTCCATAAAATACATTCTTTCATAAATCCAACTATATGTGAAGAAAAAAAACCCAATTTGTCTTGTTAAGTCCACAACAAAGGGAGCTTATGTGTGATAGAGACAAACGTAATTTTCACACGTTCCTACAGAATAGCTTCTAGTTAAGTCAGCAAGTTTTATAGGGTTGTCATTTTTGGGAATCTCAAGGAAAATTTTGTAAATTAAAATAATGTATCGTAATCGTTGTCTATACGCGCAAAACATATTAAAAATTAAGTTTTATTTAAGGCGAATTTTGTAATAGAATGACATAAAACATTGTCATATTAATTAGCACCAGCCAATATGGTAACTGGTTATATTTAGGTTGGTATAATTAGGTTGCAACGATTTTTATTTTAGATAAGCAAAATCATTCGTATGCCATAATTCACCGCGCTGAGAACAGCCCTACGAGCTGGCTCCATGTCTATCTTTTACCGCTAAGCCTAGGGCGGTAAAGGCGGCTCATGTTTGATAGCGACGTGCCGAGCGAGACGACAACAAACGAAACGGGCAAGAGCGATAAGGACAAAATGAGTCCTTAAATTTTATATTCTATCCGCATTTTGTCGCCTAAGCGTTCCATTTAGTGTGCCATA
This sequence comes from Carystus phorcus, assembly GCA_018248895.1. Lineage (NCBI taxonomy): Eukaryota > Metazoa > Arthropoda > Insecta > Lepidoptera > Hesperiidae > Carystus > Carystus phorcus. The sequence continues at coordinate 9,407 of DWJN01002707.1, forward strand.
TTTAAACCCCGCGCTTTTTCTTTTTTCTCCTCACTAGAGCGGCGAGTGTTACGCGATTTTCTATTTTTTCCCCGAGTTTCAGAAGTGTACCCGAACCGCCGGATGTGTGCGGAATACTGATGTGTGCGTGCGACCGCCGACGCCCTGTTAGGGAATGAAATTGGCATATAAATGTAAATTTTATGCTATGAATTTTAAAATGAAGTCGATACTTCCTCGCTTACGGTGCAGTGAGTGAGCCGTTTTCGCAAGTTTTACGTCTGCCAGGGATGAAATTAGATTAGAATATGCTACTTTCGGTAAAGTATGGGCTTTTAACGGCTTCGCGAAACCCTCGCGTAACGTTACGCCATGATTGCTCCTACTTAGTGGTATCTTGAGGTTTTTTACAGTTAATCACCTCGTAAGGTTGTAAAACTTTAAAGAATTTAATAGCGTTAGTTTATATTCATTTTTGACAAACTGCAACATGTGGATACTATTATCAAAAATAATTGTTACTAATCAATTTACATTTAAACTCTGGGCATTCAGTCCATTCAAAAAAAGAAAATCCAATATTGGGAATTCGCTTCCGGGAATAAACGTTGAAAACTCAGCGAGCGGGAATAAATAGAGTAAAAGCAAGGAGAGGAAAAAATCCACTTTACAGACGCAAACAAGTCACTTTAACTTTATTGAGCTGTAATCGAATTGTGACGTCCCTGCGAGCGGCCGTGCGATTGTAGCCCAAGCGGCGGTATGTGTAGCCATCCTTATCTGACCCGCCCATTTAAATCTATGCTATTCAATCGTGCCGTCTCGCTCGCGTCCCAGGGGTGCCGCCGAGATTGCAATCTTTTGATTTATACCAACTATTAGGAGTGGTGGAGCATCCCGCTCTGTCTTTTGGAACGAGATTCACTACGATAAACGTCGGATACAATCGACGTTAGTACTGATTATAGGAATGGATTTATTTTGATTTCTCCCGTTTTCATATTAATAGGATAACATGTGCTACTTTAAAAGGAAACCATTTGCTCACAGCTTGTTAGTTTTAGCTGGCAACAAATGTGTGACAAACTGACCACTCGTTTAAAAGCAATATCAAAGCTCCTCACACTCATTTTCTTGTTTAAAATGTATAAAAACAATTATTAAATTAGAAAATAAATTTTACAAAAAGCTAACATAGGTATCTAATCGTAGGGTTTAAGACAATTTTTTAGCTGAACTAAAACTATTTTTTGCTTAACATAGCAATTTAAATGTATTAAAATTACTGACTTATTAAATTAACGGTTTTAGACATATCTTTAACATGTTTTGTGATCAATCTGACATTTAAAATATAATATACCTACTAATTATGTGAGTAAATAGTAAAAAACTTGACCGTTATTTCAGTCGGTCTGTTTCGGAATTTAAATATTTTTTAGGTACGAAATTAATTACTTAGAAATTTTTACCGCCATTTTTTAACTTACATGTAAGTTCATCTAATCGTGTGTAACTATGAATAATAGGTTTATAATAACTAAAAACAATGTTCACTTTAGCGGTGTCTGTATGTACAGGTTGGTATGTAAGAAGAATGCCTAGGACATATGTAGAACTAAGTCCTTATATCCCATCAATACTACAAGCTACAAGTAATTGCACGTAACGATTATATTCCATAAAATAAATACGTACGGCAGGGTATTCGATATTGTTGTTCTTGAATGTGCGCAAAAACCACAGAACGCTCCCCGATGGCCGCTTAGCTTATAAACGGACGGAAAAAGGGACTCGGCCCTCATTTATATAGAGAACCTTTAAACCGTATTAAGCTGTTTTATTATAAACATTTAGAAATCACATACATATACTAATCTATATATTTTTTAATTAATACCTACTATAGTTGTAGGTATCCAGCGCGCGTTGCTATACGCATATTAAAAATTTATATATAAAGAAAAGTCAAGATATATGAACCATGTGTCCGATTGATATAATTATGGTACCAAATTCTTCTTCAGACAATTCTGAACAATATTATTAGAGGCATTGGTGCTCTATCTCCTACCATTTCAGAGTCTATAAAGGACATACAGACAAACATTAATTTTATATATAAAGAAGATAAGTTATGCTTGACGTCCCCATGTGATACTAAGTGGTGAAAAAGTCCAAGATAGTGGACGTATTAACTTAGTAAAAGCCTATTCAGTCTCCTCTTAAAGACTCCCACATCGTGAGTAGCCGGGAACACTGAAGCAGGCAAACTAGTCCGATCCTTCGCGGTGCATAACGAACGACGAAGCAAACCGCGTCGTTCGTACCGGTGGATGTTCACGACGTAAGGATGGATACTCCCCGTGCGTCGGGATGTTCGGTGAAGGAACGGAGATGGAGGAACTAAATCGAACAGTACATAAGTAAGTATATAAAGAAGAAAGGTCGACATAAGATACTAATACCTAAAAAATTTGAGTAGACGCAATATTTTTCTTGTGCACTCTATTCTATTAATGCCGCGTAAATTTCTTATTCAAAATCAATCGAAACATTTCTTGCCAGTGTTCAAAATTGAGATTATTTGTATTTTAGGAAAAAAAACAACGAAAGTGAATGTAATTTAAAAGATAGAGATAGGTACCTATATAGCTTATATATTAGTATATAACCCAATGTTTTGTCTTCAATGGCCACACAATTTCACGGTTTTCTTAAATAACCTTCCGGTCAGGCGTATGCCCACTCGCCCCGTCTTTAGCTAACACGATTAAGGCCCGGACACATCACGTTGCATGACAGTAACGACATCTATCGGTATTTAATTATTTTTCTGCTAGTTTCCCAAAATGAATGTTTGAACGGTGCCATAGCTCACAATTGTGGTAAAAACCAGTAGCAAAAACACCGTTTATTTGTAAAGCGATAAATTCGTATCTTAATTTGTTGGTAGGTAAATATATTTGCATGTTAATTTTGTTTACGTTTCCGTGGTTTTTTATCTAATTAATTCATAAAATTGCAATTTTACATTTTAATACCGTAAATCACTGTATCATATGATCATAACGATATGTATATGTTTCTGTTAATTACAATTTTTCTCTTTATCTCTCAGTTAATCTCTACGTCTCTTATATTACAAATGAAACGTTTCATTTCTCAAAGCTAAGCCAACGAGAGCCGTCAATAAGAGAAACAAAGTCGTTTCGCAACAGCAATAGGATGAAGCGATGTTTATAAACATGTTTAGTAAAATATTTTTTATGTAATTAACCAAAAAACGAGCAGACGACATAATAATAAGTCTCCGTCGCTATGGACATCATAGATGCAGTACATCAGATAATTTTGGTGATCAAAAACATCACAGATGCACGGCCAAGAAGGAAAAGAGAAGGAAAAAAGGAATGGACTAATTTTCAGCTCCCAATCAAAACACGATGAATCGTTTGGCGACTGTCCTAAGCCAGTGGGTAGTAGTAGAAGTATACCTACAGACTTCACGTAAACATTATAATCTCAATAACAATTTTAATATTTAAAAAATAATAATGATAATATCCGTACCAGGCGTGAATAACTTAACAAATCGAACCCAATTTTTTAGGGAAGCTATTTTTAAGTTGAAATTTAATCTGTAAATTCTGATTTTATGTTAATAAATACTTTTGAATGTATTAATTTGCTTTGAGTTTTCAGATCACTATGAATTACACAATCCTAATGCCTATGCATTAAAAAAATATATATGCAAGTTGGCATATCAACTTATTCACGCCTGGTATGGGTCCTTATGTTCAGTCCTTATGCGAGGCCTTACCAAGCAGGCCAGCTTATGTCGCCTGTTACGAAACCTTGGTCAGCGAGCATGAGATTGGATAACAAAATCTACTATTTTAAACACCGCAATGGTTTGTCGGAGCCTTTACTTGACCGGGTGAATTTGTACAAAAACTCTGGATACTCCCCGAAGGCCGCTTAGAGCGGGAAAGGACGAGAAATAAGGGAATATGACCGCATTTATATCGGTCGAAACCTTTGGCGTTTACGTTTAGGACGAACCGACATTGGTTTTGGATACTGTACATTCCGGGATCTTGCCAGTAGACGTGTATTAAGACTTAGAACATAATTATTTAAGTATTATTACAATACTAATGTACAGGAGAGAAATTAAAAATAAAATGAAAACAAAAATAATATTAGGTACAAAAAAAAATAAAGGTCACTTAGTGTTTTTGGGGTGCCATAAAAATTGCGGTGAAAATCGGAGTATGTAGTTGTAAAAGAATGTCCTTCTATTACTTTAAATTAAAAAATAATTTACCTTCTAATTTAATTTTTAATGTTAAAACATAATAAAATGATCAGTCTATGGACGCGTTGCATTATCATTGCAAGACAATAATTCAACAAATTGACTAAAAATAATGTCTTTTTTTCTGAGATTAAAAATTCCAAAAGAAGAAGATTAACTCAAAAAATTTCGAAATTCTAAGTTTCTTTTATTTTGTCAGCGATTGAGTCAACATGAAGGACACAATTATTTTTTTCTATTTCATAATTCGTTTTCTTGAAATTAATTGTTATTGTTAATACACAGATGGCCCGTATTTTATTTTGAGTGGTATAAAAAGTATTAACTCTTCATAATTATAATATTATCACTGGTCCATTCTATAACAATTATTAATTACATTTACAGTTTTATAATTATTTAACAAAATTGAAACGATACAAAAAAGTAAGTCCGTCTAAAGACTTGTTTGAAGCTTAACAAATGGCCGTAATAAGGGTATGTTCACACCTCTCTCCATTTATAACTGTCCGTCGTAAAGCCGCGAATTAGTTGCGCGAAAATTAAGACGTTACGCGTAAACCGTTCAGTTTCATTGTACTAAATATATCTAGTTTATTACCGAGCTATTCTTGATTACTGACAGACTTATAAATCCTTATAACTACAACTTTTTCCCTGTGAAACGGTTTCACAAAACGATATTTCCGTACCTAAGTGAATAAGATGATAAGTCGACTTCCATAAATATTTTTTAATGCATAATAAGCATTAGGATTGTTTAATTCAGAGTGATCTGAAAACTCAAAGTAAATGAATCCATTCAGACAAAAAAGTATTTATAATAAAATCAGAAGTTACAGATGAAACTTAAACTTAAAAATGGCTGAAAAATGTGCATTTTCGATTTGTTAAGTTATTCACGCCTGGTACGGATTTCATATTTACTATACCGAATTAATTTCCAAGCCAGTAACCGTTTAGGATTTTAGTGTTCCCTTTATGATTAGTTTGTTAGTTATGGTTGATTACAAGTACAACACGATGTAGGACCAGGTTCCATCCACACCACTTGGACACCTGGCGTTCTTCTACAG
>DWJN01002708.1:0-14784 GCA_018248895.1 Carystus phorcus
GTAGAGCATACTAACCCACGCTGCTCCAACGCGGATTCGTGGAGGAGTTAGTGGCCAACCCAGGTGTCGGCTGTTTTTAAACCGCCCAACGGCCTCCGACATGGCTTGACGACTACATAGTAGTCGCTAAGAACATAGGTTCTTAGCAATCGGGACCGACGGCTTAACGTGCCCTCCGAAGCAGGGAAACGCTCAAGAAACTTTTGCCACTAGCGGTCACCTATCCAGGTACCGACTGCGCCCGCAGTCGATTTCTGTCGATCGCATGGGATCGATCGCCGCGCTACGAGCGCTTCGGTATAGGTACTTATGTATATCCAAATTATAACGTTATCATTGTTCGCAGTGTTACCGCCGTCTTCTCCCTCGATTCATACAACACAACACTACTACATGCCGGGGGACATTTTAAGAGCAAACTGCTCCTCCGGTCCTAGTCGTCCGCCGTCCGAGCTCACCTTCTACATCAATGATATACCTGTGAGTATCGTTATCATTGACTTTATTAAAAACATATAGATCTGCTAATAGATATGTTTGAACGGGCTAATCTCAGGAACTATTGGACTGATTTGAAAGATTCTTTTAGCGTATGATAGTCCATTTATAGAGGAAGGACTATAGAACATCACGCTAAGATGAATAGGAGAGGAGAAGCAATAAAAAATAACGTTTGCTGGTTCATCTAGTGTATAATATTATTCTTCGACTTTTTTTGGGTAATATTTAAACGAGTGACTGTAAATAAAAGTTTTAAGTAACAAAAATTATTAATTTACGTTTTAGTATTACTAAGTGAGCGACTGCTTAACTCATCTAATTTAAATTTAACTCTAGAACCGAAATATTAAACGAAAATAAACACTTAAGAATTAATTGTTCACAACCAAAAGTTTTCAATTTCGAATTTGCCTCCACTTTAATGCTTCAATTCAAAACTTGGATTGCCGTGCACGAGTCTAAGTTTCAATACAATTTCATGAAAGTTATTCACAAGTTATAACTTAAAAACAATGTTTAATTAATACTTTATTCATGTGCACAAACGTAGTTTTGAATACTTCAGACTAGAACTGAACTGAAACTAAATTTTGTTGAAAGTTGTAAGGCTTCGTTTTCCAGGTTATATTATGAGTATGAACTAAAGACATAATTATTTGAATATGACCAACCGTAATCGATTACTTCGTTTACGGACCATGATCACTATCACATAACAGAACAGGAACGAAATTACTGTCACTATCCAAAAAAGGAAGCGTCGTTTGACGTCTATCTAAAGCTTGTACCTAGCGAATCAGATTTCACGAAACTATACACCAGAATTAATAATATTGAGTTATATTACTGATAATTTATAACCTTTATTCAAAATTAAGCACCGAAGCCTGCATCTTATGAAACCCTGGTCTGCCGTTATGGTGAAAAAAATTGACGTACAAATATCAATTGGCACAACTTTTATTAGTTGCACTTGGACTATTGTTCAATCCAATTCTGTGACCCTTTGTGTATAGAACCGTACAAATTTGTCACGTAACATAATATGTATATTTTAGATTTTTTAATTTTTGCAAAGTAAGAATGGTGTATCGTCAATTTCATAGAATAATTATAAGCTGTTCAATTTATAAGAGTATAATGAGTGATTGCTGATTGGCTGCATTTAACGATTTGACCAACACTTGATGACTTTACCATTGATGGATTAAGCGTTCTTTTTGCAGAAGGTATGATGAGATAGATAAACAGTTTAAATATTGTGGTAATATATTCTACAACTCTGTTTGCATGTTTCATATTTACACTAGCTCCCAGCGAAACTCCAGTGAGATTTATTGAAACCTACAAAATTATACACAAATGCGTCAAAAGAGTCTTTAATTGTCTTTATCAGCTAATCTATTGTTAATTTATTGGGATGGAATGTAACTTTGTATTTTATTTTGTTATTATTTATCATTTATTTGAAGTCATTACCCAACAAATAAACAGTAAGTTCAAATTGTGGAAAAATGCTCATGCTTTCCTTAGTCAGGAGAAGCCAATGCATCATCTATGTAATGCTATTATGCATTTTCTTTATTTCTCTTTTCAGTATTTATTTTCTTCGTATTTAGTCTCTTGTTTTGAAATCTCGCCAGGGAAATGTCAGGAAAAACGGGATAATATGATTGAATGAAATGAAATATTCCATTAAATTTTCAGTTGCTTTTTTCGTTTACTTTTAAACTTACACTTTATTCTAATTAATGAATATTTTTATACATACAAAATACATCTTTACTCATATGACCTACACTAAACCTTACTCATTAACTAGTATTCACAACATATCATATATTGCATTTGTATTATTCTAGTTTTGTTTAATCTTATTGGAAGTACATTTTTTATTCTTTAATCCTTTACTGTTATCTTCATCATAATCCCCATATTTAAACTATAACATAAATATTCTAAGTAAGCTCCACGTTAGTAGCTGTTCCTAAAACGAGTAGGTAATTTATTCCGTTCGTTTTTAATCTCCGTCCTTGCAAAGCTTCGGGATTTACGTTTAGGACTAAATTTACCGCTTATTGTTCGTGTTGTAAACCCAAATGGCCTGTTTCATTAGCGAACACTAAACTTAATTCCTTAATGAGCTGTAAAATTTTCATGAACTCTGTAACTTTCTCTATAAACGTTATTATTCCCCCGATGGTCACGGCATTCTCCTCGAGAATAGTTCCTCGCCACATAAACCACAAATTTAAGACCCGATAAGGTTTCGAACTTGACGAACTAAGAATTATAACTGGTGTTAAGCCAGAATTAAAACTAAGTAGACGGGAGAACTTTGTAGCATCTTGAAAATAATTTAAATGAGTTTTCATTTAAAGTATGTTACATCTATACTAGTTATGTGGCTAATGTATTGACTAGTAAATGTAATTTTGTGTCTATGAGGATTATAACCGATTTTAATTACGTTTATGGCTCCATTTATGTGTAGTATGGATAAAGTATATTCAAATGTACATTTGTAACTTGTGTATTTGGCAGATGTGATCCTGCAAAAATAAAATCTATTTCTATCATATCGAATTTAAATCTTAATCTTTGCCCAATTCACTGAAACACGGAAAGAATTGGGTTTACTGTTAAAAACGAGTTCAGTTTATAATAAATTCAGTGACACAATAGTAACATATCTGTTCAAATGTAACTGTTATTAATTTACTCTTGAAACCTCAATTCTAAAATTAAAATTATATTTGTGCTACACGTCCATTATAGCTTAACTGCACACGAAATAAGGAGTGTCGTATAAAGGATTTTTCATTTCACAGATTCTAAGAACAATAGATATTACGAACTACTTTGTTTCGTTTCATTTGTGTTTTGCGAATATACGGAATCGTAAATAATAAAAGAATTACAAGTTTCATACCTAAAGGCATTTAAAGGTACAGTGTCAAACAAATTTAATATTCTGGCTACGCGAAACAATGCCAGCCGCGATCAACATTTAGCCAACAAAGTTCTCTTGTAGTTTTCCGTTTGGAACATTTAGAATAATATATAATATTCGAAACTGAACCTAATTCTTATAATAATAAGTGCTTTATCCGGATCAGCACTCGATTGCCCTAATAAATACAATACTTTAGTTTGTATTATATACGTAATAGCCCCAAGGATTCCCTGAATCGTGGGTGCCATGGACGATACATATAGAGAAGGACACATACCCAGACCGAGAAACTAAATTTAAACTCATTATTATATTTTCTGCCTCGCTAGGAATCGATCCCAGGACCCTTTGAAACGCGGTTCGGCATTGTGACCATTGCGAAATGCGGGTCGTCAATTAACATAGAAAAGCGTATGCTACAAAAAATAGTAATAAGAATAATTTGGATATTTTACATTTCCTAAAAAAAAATATTACCTATTTATAGGATAGCTTAAAGGCTACATATTTTACTATCAGCGGTTACATAAAATAACATAATTAAAAGTTAACTATCTACAACTTAAAGCTATATAATTGTAAAAAAAATCTGGTATATTAGCTCCAAACACAAAACTAAAATACATACAATAGAGAAGGTACCAGTACATAAGGTACATTAACGGAAAAGCGATTTATGCATTGAAAATTAAATCTCGAACTACATTGAACTGCATTAAACTGTAATAATAATTATAACCAAAGCGTAATGAAATTAAATTTTCAAAGCTCAAAGCGAGACGCTGTTCCCCGTTAACCGCGCAGAGGGCGCTTGCGGCGACGAATGTGTTCTATCTAAAAGTTCAACGTTGTGTAGTGAAACTCGCTTCATAATTATTGAGAATATGAATATTGTGTTTAAACGCTTACACACTTATACCCTGCACTAGGATTCCATATGTTATGGTAAGAACCTCTCTCTGTTGTCTCACTACTGAGAATCGTAATTCTGTTAATGAGACTTTTTGGATCGTCTATTCCTATTTTTGTTGATTTGCGCCTTGGTGAAGTATTGTGTTAATTGGTTTATCGATGTTTTGATAACTGATTTGAACATCCTATGAGGTGGCAGCTTCCAGGTCTCTTGCCCTCAATTTTTAAATCATTACATTCGAGAAACACCCATTCGAGAAATATTTATCAATGACACAAATGTCAGCCCCAGCAAGGATTCTAATCCAAGACCCCAAGCTCCGTAGGCAGTTCACTATCTACTAAACGATATGGTTTTCTTTGTCTTATAACATGCTGCCTGCTAAAGGATTTTTTTAGTGTTTTTACCATTTTTTGTCTCCGTATACAGACAGTTAAATTTTACCGTCTCTTTTCTGGGGTGGAGTGGGGTTTGTAATTTAAATTCGCGTAGCTTGTATTTCTTATATTTTAGAAGAAGGTTTTTTATACTTTAGATTTATAATTACGCCTTATTTTGGTCTAGCAAGACTAACCCAGATATACAACAATTAAATTTGTAATGAAAAATGAAATGGCGTATAAAGAATTTGTGTGTGACAAGTGTTACTAAATAGATTTATTTTCGAGTATAATTAAATTTAACTCAAATTTGTTGATAACGTGGAATGTCAGTTTATGGAAATGTTATCCAGCTGCGGTTATCCTTGCGGCTTAGCATTGGTAAGTCAATTTAAACTGATGATGTTCGGTTTACAGCCGAAACACTTGTTGATCGTGATAAGTATATATTATTTTAACCTTTTTTAATTTCGGACATTCAACTTTTGTAACTTAATATTTATATCTTTTTTTTATATGACGACTAATACAGTATATACTTCTGTTACTTTCATCTCCATCGTTATCTTATTCTCCTCTTTTTCTGCCTCTCACCCGCTCCTATACATACATAAAATCACACCACTTTCCATTCAGGGAAGGCAAATACCACTTCCTTCCTCTTGCTACGATTCTGTTTCTGACAAATCTCTTTTCATACATGCTCGTCGGTGTAAAGTAATTCTCACCTGACCCTTTTGACCTGATCTGATCAATCTGATCATAAAACTTTCTTCGTTGTCTTCCTTATCCAATATTCCCATTCATCTTCGCCTCATAAATTCCCTGTTAATCTTCTTTTATCCATTCTCTCTCAATGACGAAATTATCTCAATATTCCCTTCTCAATTTTGGTCACTACATACTTATTTTCCCCACACCATTCCTTGATCACACTATTCTTAATTCTATCACTCAGTTTAAATCCGATCATTCTTCTTCCACTCTCACTAATTCTGTTATTTATTTATACTTGTTCTCGCTCTATGTAAGTAAAAATTCATACTGCTGTAGTCTTTTTTACTTGACACGTTAATGTACGGCACGATGTTGACACTCAACCACAAAGATAGGAACTGGAGCAAACGTTATGTGAACTGGTTTAAAACAAACTTTCTAGTTTATGAGGAACATACGTAACAGAGTGTTAAAAATTATCGTTAATTCTGAGAAGAAAATTACTTTGTTTTCCGTTCGGAAATATATTATATATTGCCATTTGATAATGTTATCCTCATTGTGCTTTAAGTTTCAAGTGTTATAATATAAAAGTATATTATGTGCTATATATTTTTGTGAAATACAAAGTATGTTTAAAACCTTATTTTGGACGTATTGGCGACCAGAGTGTTGCAAGTGGCGACCGAAGCCGAATCGCTTCGTGGTGATGGTTTGCGTAAGGATTATATTATCAATATTAACATTAAGTCATTCGTTTTTATTATTGCTATTGTAACTTGAATTTGAATATTATACACAATAAAGAGACTTCTCTAACACTGAAGATATGAGCACAAAAGTTCTCTGACATACTAGATACTGGCCGTTGTTTCACTTGATGAAACCTCTATCTTAGTGGAATACCTACGGAATAATTGTCGTTAATTTTATTGCAGCATCAATTTTATAATATCCACTAAAATGTTCTCCGAAAAACGGTGCATGTAATGGCATAAGTTTCATATCCGTTTTGCAGTTTTATCAAAGGGAGATTTTCCATCATGCGAGATGTGGCCTAGGGTGCGGCCGAGCTCGGACTGTTGATGTTCAAAATTTGTATTTATATATTCAGGCGTTGTAGAAAACTTCGATAGCATGGTTCAGATCGCGCGTGACGTGTAATGCAATTGCATAGCAGGTTTTGAAATAATTCCGACAAAAAACTTCTTATTTATTATTATAGATATTGGTAATAATCGAAATCTACCGATCAGAGATAATGTCATCAACCGCATTGTTAATAAAAATTAAGTAGCGAGAAGTTTCGTACTCGGCGGTGCACTGCCATGCAGCGAAACAACTATTGAAACAAACAACAAAGCAGTTAAAGTTTTGCTTAACTAACATCACATTCAAATTATACGTTTTATGCCGTGAAACTTTTGCAGTAACTGATTTAGTAGAACATGGATGAAACTGAGTTGAATTAGATTATTGATGATCTTATTTTACTAATTGCATATTTTGTCGTTAATAGTATTGATTTCAATGTATTCGAAATTCTTAACATAAGTAATGTTAAATATCAAGTACAATCAGATACTTGTAACTTCGAAAGAAAATACGAACTAACATATTTAACACATAGATCTCATCATGTCATTGATAAGAATATTTCACCAAAACGTGAACATATTAGGCTCATAACGTTTAATAACAAACGCTGCTAGCCATACTTTCTTCTGCATCTCTTTAAATGTATAAATGTACATCGTAAAATACTGTTATGTTGATAACGAAAACAAAATTTGCACTTGTCGCAAGTACTTTACTTGAAGCGAAAATAATAAGCTATAACTCCTACTAATACAATTTTGTAAAGACTGTCGTAAAACAACCGTGTATTTCAGGCGTAACAAAGTATCCGGTGGAACATCGAGTTCCCGGATATAAGGTAACGCTACACTCTTGTTAATGTGCTCGAAGTCGGACCCAAACGAGCCCCATTCTGAAGTTTACGTAATATTCTTTCGTTCCATGTTTTTGAAATAAAACTCCTTTAGGCATTGAGAGGTAACTAAATGCTTAGGACGATGATAGTGCAAGAGAAACGCGTTATAGCGATGACGCGTTTATATACGTATTCGATTTTTAAATACTTAACTACACAGAAGTATATAGGTGCACTGCCAAAGTGATTTGTTAATAATTTTATTTTTATCTTAATGATCATCTGTCACAATGACAAAAAAGACTTCTTCTACAGCGTTTAAAGGTAACACGCACTAATTTTCTTTTTTATATTATGTTCCTTTAATTTTTTTATATTCCGCTGGTTTGTAATGGTACAATTTATAGGTTATTTAACTTATTTTCCAGTCCACTTATATAAAAAAATACATTACATTTCGAGAGATTAGTGCAAAAAAATCCAGATTTAATGATCAAAATACTTGTTTATTATGAAGTGAATTCTATTCCCACATTTTAGTGCTAAATTCATAGTTTTAAATTCTCAATACACTTAGGTTTAACATCATATAATCCATACATTCTTATATGGTACGGGTTTCTACCCGTGTCTTTCCATTTAACACATTTCTCTTATTACTATTCGCTTATTCGAAATTTAAACTTTATAAAAGTTACGGTGAGTGTGCTATAACCACAAAACCTGCTGAAGTAAACAACAATGTTTACTCAATGTATGCTCTGTTGATATTTACTCTCCACGGGCTGAGCACCGCCGACGCCACCGGCGGTCGGATTAGAGGTCCCCCTCGGTTTAATTGCATCATCATTTTCTTTAGCATGGACATTTTTATGGCTTATGCTGACTTTTCACTTGAATGGCTTTTTTATTTTCGGGTCGTGGAGTTTTGGCATATTTTTTGGTACATCATCTTGGTCGAATATTGGCTTTGTAATTGATATTACTTGGTTTTTAAGTACTGCTAGATATAAATATGAATAGAGATGCGTTGAATTAGTATGCGATGTATTTTTGTTTGTGTACGGTGAAATATTCGGTTAGTGTGCCGAATATTATTATTAGATTTATATTCAGCTTTATTCTCAAATCTGTTATAACTGTTGTTAATATAACAAACACTAGTTTGTTTAACTTATAATTTGTTTACAAAGATAAATGTTTCTGATCAAAATTCATATTTAACGTCCATATCCACGTTTTATTTGCTACTAAACTTCAGTGTTCGTATTTTTTGTATAGTATAAAGTCACCTATTTAGAAGTTAAAATCAAGTTTAATCGTTCCAAATTACTACACTTATATACATATACTCGTAAATAATGATATAAAAGATTAATTTACAGTCAACGTAGGTAAATAGTTTGCCGGCTCATACAGCGTAAAAATAAACTAAATTATTCAGCCGTATATTAGTATTCAGTTGAGCTAATATCATGTCCCTAGATATGAATAAATTAATAGTACAAAACGTTTTTTAAAACGAGCTTTTATTTAAATATCCTAAAAGTTAAAAAATATATTTTAAAACTTTACACTTTTGTTATTACAGTTAATGTTATATATGGTCGCGATACTTAAATATTTATTTAATTTAAAAATTTTGAACATTAAACTTAAGCAGGGTAAATTATTTAATTTACTGTTTTACCTACGAGGTAAATGGTTAAAAAGCCGTATGAAAATCTTCAGTCGTAATCTTACTAATTATTTCACAAGTTGGATTAATACGTATGGAGGAGGTTTATAGTTTTATTGTGACATTACGATGCTCAATATAAAGTTGAATAAACTTTTCAGTGTAAGTGTAAAATCATTCCAAAGTTCAAGCTTCATGAAATCGAATCTTATAAATTCACCAACACGAAGAACGAAATTGCGAACTACAAGTATAATATTTTGTTGAAACAAATACAGTTTCATTGATGTTTCTGCCTTTTAAATTTTACTTCAATCCATCCGACGCTCCGTGAATATTCCCTTTGAAATACAACTTTTCGAGCGTAACACAAAAGAGTAAAAACAAAATGTATTTAGAAAATTATACCGTACACATATGCACTAACATTATGCTTTACCTTTTATGTGTATTACATGCAGTCTTTGTTTCATGATATTATTTTTAGTTCCATTTCTCCGAAAAGCTTTTTGTTTGTAAATGAAAGATAAAGAAAATTCACATGCTCTTGACACTCCTATTACGTGTGATAGGTACTTGTACCTATAAAAGAAATTTTTAAATCAGAAAAAAAATTATGAGCGATCCACTCCACTCTCGAATATCTACGATTACATCTGAAAGATTCTAAAAAGCTGCTAACTTACAATTAATTAGAATAAACATCACAATAAATATTTTTGTCGGCAAAATATAATTTCATTTTGAAGTAAATAAATTAATCTACGCACGATTTCATTGTTATCCAATTCTTAATACTATTCAATTATTGCAAAGCATGAATGAATTAAAGTCCTATCTGAAAACAGGTCCAAAAGTGGGGCCAATTATTATTGGAAAAAATGTTATGGATATTATTATTTTTCTGTGAAGTTTATTGGGCTTAGGTTAAAATCAGTTATTAAGTAAGAATTCTGTTGATATATATATATTCACTTTTAATTTTAAAAGAAAAAGAAGCTACTACTTATACAGCTGTCCAGCATCGAACACAGATCAATCAGAACACAGATCGATCACAAATAAAAAAATACATAAGCGCCTCTAGCGGCAAGAAATAGAAAATATTTTGACAGTATACAATTTATAACTCAACAAAATTATTACCTGTTTCCCTAAGTTAGCCACTAAACGTCGCGTCGTGTTCCTGCTGGGGGCTTGGCTAATTGAGGTCTTGGCTGCTTTGATTTCTTTCTTTATTCTCTCATCTTTTTTCATTCTCTTCGGTGTTGCCAAAGATATTACTGATGGTCATTGATAACGATTATCATTTACCATTAGATGTCATATCGGCTCGTTTATAGTTTCCCATAGAAACATAGGTATTTGTCGTGACACAGTAATTACCCATAGTCATAAACTTCAATAGGAAAGTTTAAAACCAACAGAATTATCGGACGTTGGATCAGAACAAACAAGGTTCGGTAAACAGATCCTCTGTGTTCTCTTTTATATAACTATAATAAATTTTCTGTTGACAAAGACGTTACGGGTCGCGCACATCAAACATTCCATTGCAAATAGAGCAAATTGTCGGATCGTGTGCGAATTCCCGTTTTACGGAATGCTTATGACATAAATAATCAAATTACTAAGGCGTACGAAATTGGGGAGCGTTGATTTATATATTGCTATTGTTTTGAACGTACTAATATTAGCAAATCCCGAATATTCAATTGATGATACAATAATATTATTGTGAACACTCTCAACGCAGCACATGCGTAAATATACACAAATGAATTATTTTATCAGGCAGAATCGCTTTCGGTGGACAAGTTAACTGAGCTACAAAAATATAAAACTCTATCCTTTTGGAAAGTGTTTTTTTCGGGAAATTGTCTTTTTGAGCCCAAAAGACTTCCAATAGAAGGATACGGAATTTTTACATCTTGATAATTTATCGTAAAGACGTTAGAGCTGTGGAATTAACCAAATTCCAGAGAAAAATAACTAACCTTTGTTTTCCGTGTCTTTTTGGAGCCTATTTCTAAATACAATCATTTTTCCAGGTAAAACCAGGCATGTACCAAGTACACCCTGCTCCAGAAGGCCTATTCCGAGCGGAACATTTCGTGCAGTTCCAGCTTTGGCCAGCTCACTACGAAAGAGGAGCGCCGATTCTCCGCTGCGAAGCCAAAGTGGGCGAGTTATACAGAGACAACTCTGCAGTGGCGCTGTACTCAGCGAACAGTGACCCAAAGATTGAACGTGGTGAGTGAGAGCAAAAAACTGAATAATGATAGACTGTTTTTTATTCAAATAACAGATAAGTGAGTAAAGATTTAGGATTATATGGCTAAGTCAATAAATTCCAAGAATAAGCATTTAATGATGATGATAATGTTTGTATAGGTTTCTTAGTTACTTAGTAAAAGTATGTAGTGAACTTTAATAATTCGTTTCAAAAACTAGAAATTTCGTGTAAAAATCTAGAAATGAATATAAATGTTGATAATGATTAAATATGTGTGAAGTGAACGATTCTGATATTCGTTATAGTAAACTATAACATATAAATATAAAACAAATGCAAATAATATTGTGAACGCAACCCCAAGTATAAAAAATTCGTAAATTGTTATGTTAATAGCTTTGTCAATAAACAAAAAAAAATCAAATGGAATGTCCGCCTGAAGTAAAATAAATTATTAGGACTAATTTAAAAACTACTAGTCAGATGTCCCTCAAATTTAAATGAAACCACACGACAAGCAACAGCTTTTGTAAACAGAATCATTAAAATCAGTATTAAGTAAAACATCTGAAAATATGGCTCATTGAGAACCTCCCCCTTTTTTGAAGTCCGCCAAAAGCATTGAGAAAATTGGAGTAATGAAATTTAGTAGTATAGTAGTTTTGTGTAATTAAACTTCTAAATAACTATACAGACGTTAGATTTACTCTGTAAAGACATAAGTGAAGTACTTCAATAACAATAAATTACAATTTAAACGTGTACTAAATAAACTTCAAGTGACAGAACTACTTTAGCAAAGGAAGCTATAACTATGGCGACAAATGTGACTTAAGTTCTAATACTATGTTACTGGACAACATTTAACTGAGGAACGTCTTTATTATTAGAACTTCATTAGTTTCTGACAACATTGTTGAAAGGATACGTATGAAAGGGTTCATTCAGGAGATTCATTTAAATATATTTTTGGAAACATTAAAAATTTGGAACACGTGTGGATCAAAACAACACTCAAGATTTAAGATTCAGCAGTAACTTTTGATAGCATGTTTATGAATTCATTGCACAAGGAAAAACGATCTTATTATTTTGGGAATTTTTGCGTCTAGTCTAGATACTTGAGTTTAGTACGTGAGTTCATTCGAGTCTACGTCAAAAATATTGCAACCTTGATATTTTAATTGTATAATCTTATTACTTAAGATTCGAATTTTTAACAAACAAAACATTGTTTAAGCATTCAATGAAACGGCAATAAATAGGTTCAATAAATAGTTGATGTTTTAAATTATGTTTTAGAAAGATTATAAATTCTCCCTCTTCACTTTTAAAGGTTATCGCTTATCTACAGTGAAATGTATTAGTTACGCAGCTCATTCCCATTAGAATACAACGAACTCAAGGGGAACGTAATAAATTAAAATATCTGTGTATAGTTAAATCTTACAAATTTAATTTTAAGTGTAAAATTGAAGTATTTCTTTATTAACGTACATTTGGTGGTATTTGTTAAGAATATAGAATGCAAAAAATATATTAATCTGTGGTGGGCACTATGCTCCATCCGCTCTGCAGTCCTCTGCTCCTCTTTCTTTTTCTATTTACTTTGGTGTCGTGTACGTTACACATAGTCGTAAAATTTATTTTAATCACTACATAGTATAAAACAAAGTCGCTTTCTCTGTCCCTATATTCCCCCAAATCTTTAAAACTACGCAACGGATTTTGATGCGGTTTTTTTAATAGATAGAGTGATTGAAGAGGAGGGTTTATATGTATAATACGTTCACAGTTTTCTGTAGTGTATTTAGTATCAGCATTGCACCCATGCGAAGCCGGGACGGGTCGCAAATATATAAACAGTAGTTCAAGTATATCCCGCATTTTATTTAATTCATCAGTTATTTGTCTACTTTGCACCTATTTGCGAGCACAATCGAGTAACTCCCACTAAGGAAACATGCGTTAACAAAGTCATCTCGCGCACAAAGTAAATTAATAATTACTTAATTATAATAGATTTTCGCAATGTAATATATCATACTATTATCTATTTCAAGATAACTAATGTAAAGATTGACATATTCGTAGACACATTAATTATTCTGTATTATATATGACCCATACTCGAACAATGGCCCTTTAACTCAGAGGAAATAGTCTTCGCAAATGAGTCGACAAGTAATAACTCACTAGCCTGAATGAGCTCTTTGGTACGAGTAATCTTATTAGCCTGGTTTCCTGCACAGACATACATGAACAGTTTCGGATAAGCGACTATAGCACTTATGCAGCAGAAACTATAAGAGTAATTACTATAAGATTGCTTGGAGATATAGTATTTTTGTTGCCATCATGTCGTTATCTCATTGTTCGATTTATAGATATGTATTAGTTGTAATTCGACAACAAACATTATTGAAAATTTGAGGGAAACAATTATAAGTTTTCGTATTTAAATGGTGTGTATATTTAATTAGCAGGCAATTCCTTGAAGGTGGTTGGTAGTTAGAAAATTTATAAGTGTTTTCCTCAAATTTTCAATGATATTTATAATCGATTTGCGAACACTAAAACTCGAACTTATAGTTGATACTCAAAAACACGCAATTTATAGTTTCTTTTTCTTAAATTTTTAATAACCTTAACGGTTGATTAATGACCACCAAAACAGAGTAAAACGTTACTCCGTAATTCGTTAGTTGTATATCTAAACCCTTTTGTGTACTCTTATTACAATAGTTCAATATCACTACAATGAAAAGAGAGAGATACTATATATTTTTGTCTATTTTAACTATACCTGTTAATAATGATTTACTAGAACAGAAACTTACAAACTGCACTGGTTTTTTTATTCTTCATCTATCCTACTAAATTTAAAAACAATAGCTTTCAGCAAAAGCGATAAGGGTTATTTGGGGTAGTTTGGAGCCAGGAATGCAAATTTTACGGGATATCAGCGCAAACTACAGTTCTATGGAAATTCCTATTACCGTATTATATAAATCTGTTTTCGTATGGGAACAGTGACTTCGGTTCTCTAACGTGAATTGGATTCTTCGCGGCTTCCCTTACGTGTAGTTAAGTGATCTCGATCCATGATTTGAAGTCGTAAATTGTATTCTCATCACGGAATTTTTATTCGATCGAACGGATACGGTTTCAGCGTTGCGTCTGTTTAGTAAGCAGTAGATTATTTGTGTCTTATAGTAAATAAATTGAGAGTACAGTTGAGAATACTATGCGACATCGTCCGAATTATTCATTATTCATCGGAATAATTAACTTAATTTCATTAAAAATAATGATTAAATATACATATTAAAAAAATAATGTAATTTAAATATTCAATGAATTATTAACATACTTTTTAAATTCTATTTAGTTTTTATTTTCTTTTATTAATCTTTATTTATTTATTAACCTATTGTGGATGAAAAATTGTTTCAATTTTGTACAATATG
>DWJN01002709.1:0-14783 GCA_018248895.1 Carystus phorcus
AGTGGAACCTATGTTTATTGAAATTAATATAACTTACCCTGACTTAACGTGACTTTTCCCGTATTTTAGGTGGTATATCTGAATACATAATGGAGTCGGATTTCAAACCGCAAACCTTAAAATTGAACTTGCGAGTGACGACAAACACGGAATACACTGGAGATTTGAGCGGTTATAATTATTTTGGTATTTATGGATTTATTACCCTATGCATAAAATTGTTTTTCATGTTTCGATTTAAATTCACAGGCTTGCTTAAATGGACAATTTACATGAGATACGCAGTTCTTATTAGCTTATTAAATAATAGGATTGGTTCATATTTATTTTGCGGTGCGCATGTGGTAACATAAATCAATCGTATTGAACTTATTTTATCGGTTAAGAATAGGTACACTATTAAAGACACCCCTACCCTTGTATTGTATACCTACTCTTGAGTCATCTTGTATATTAATAAATAATAATTCATGAATTATTATGACTCAGCGTATGGGCCAAGCAAATCAATATAGTATTCCACGACCAGCGAAAATCTGTGATTAATACGAAATACATCTATAATAATCATAATACTAATTGTGTACATATGTTTTTAATATAATTATAGTTAAAGTTTCGGGGTTGGGTTGGGGACAAGGGTGTTAATGGGTAAATAGTATATTTTAAAAGATTGCCCTTTCAGAAAAAAAGGCATTCTTTGAATTCCTTTTTATTTCCCATATTAATAACACACAGTTGTGCGTCTTTTTTTATTTTATTAGATAAGTGGTAATACATGAAATTAATGAGCATTTTATGAATTTATTTATCTGTAAATCATTTCAGGGTATAGTGTGGAGTCTGGTAAATTTGATGCAAGTGGAAAAACTTTGTATGTAGCAGGCGCTCCAAAATCAAAGGAAGGATATGGGCAGGTCCAATAATTTTGTTAACTTGAGGTTATTTTAATAGATTGCATCAAATTATTGCACATGACAAAGAAGCGGATGAACCCAACGAGCAGCACGATTAGGGCAAATTCGCTTGCTCAAATGCTTGGACTCCAAGCAGTATGGCGGACACTCAACATTAATGGGCTGTGTAACACCTTTTTTATATAAATAGCTGACAAATTAACAAACTTGCCTACTAATTGTAAGTGGTCATGGTTCTACGTAGGCATTAACTACACCGAACGCATCAACAATACCTTGCCAAGCAAGAAACAGGAGGAAAAAATAAAGTAATCTCAAGCTGGTAGACGTAGATCATTATCGTACTATACATACTCGTATGTTATATTATGTTCCATATAGTGAGCTGAAATATATTGGTATTAAAATTAAATCAATAATAATATATAAGGCTGCAGAGTTTGTTTGATTGATTGTTTGAACGGGCTAATCTCAGATACTACTGGACCGATTTGAAAAATTATTTTAGTGTAAGATAGTTCTTTTATGGAGAAAGGCTATAGGCTATATTATATCACGTTAAGAGGAATAGGAGAGGAGCAGCAATAAAGAATATTGCGAAATCGGCTAAATTTTGAGCTTTTGTTGCGTGCGCTGAGTAAACAGCGAAAGTTACTCAAAAATCATGTATTACAATATTGTGTCTCTCTAAAAGTTCTAAATAAAAGTCCGCAACAGCATTTGTCTAGCTTTTAAGGTTAACCCACTACAAGCATTTTATGGTTATCATAATCAAATCATCCATGTTAACGTTATATAATAATTATTAACTAGTAAAATAATCCAGGTGTTAGTCTTCGGGAGGTCGGTTAAAGAAACCGACCCACTGGACATCAGAGCGAAAGTTCACGGGCCTCAACTAGGATCTAACTTCGGCGCCAGTGTCTTGTGTGCTGACGTGAATGGCGACGGAGTGGTAGACTTACTAGTAGGAGCTCCTACCTACGTGAAGAAACACGGTGAAGTGTCTTACGACCAAGGAGCGGTTTTCGTGTATTTGACAAAAAGACAGGCTGAGTATCATTTTGAAATCTTTATAAATTTTCACAGTTGATAATGCATTTCTAAATATATGTCATATCAAAGCTTTGTAGCTATATTTTTTCTTAATTAAAAAAATGTAAGTGTTTATTGGTATACAGTTGTTAAGTGTTCAGTTATTTAACAGGAACACACATGCACACACGCGAATGCACTGTTTTAGTGGTTTTCGCCTTTAATTAGTTAAGTATGTCAATGTTACTTATTCATGATGTGGATTACTTTTTACAGAAAACTACTTTTATTCTCAAAGGGGCTGGATTTGTGATGGGTTCAGAAAAAAGTGGAGCTCGCTTCGGCACAGCCATTGCAAAACTTGGTGACGTTGATGGAGATGGATTTATAGGTAACGAAGAAGCTTGTGTATCTGAAATTATATCACTGTAATAATTACAATACTATTATTATGTTAAAACTTATTATAATAATTCTATCACTAGTAAAACTATGCAATTTAAACGGCCCTTAAAACAAATAGTTCATGATTTATTCAGGCATTGTACTTAATTATTATGTTCATTCTCATTAAAAACATGATCCGAACACGAGCCAAGATGTGATCTAATAATCTTTTTCCTGCACCTCCGTTACTCATAGCTGTTCCTCCGGGAACAGTTCTGCGGACCGTGAAATTAGTTACAGATATAAAGTGTAATTTTAACTTGTTTAGTGCTTTTCGTTTTAAGTTGTAGTTGGCCGTATTAAAAATACTGATCTCAATCCCATGCCGGCAGAGGCAGATTTGGGCCCCACTTGGCTTCATATAAGGACTGTATTATTACTGAGTTATTAATATTGTTACTGGTATTATTATCTTATCGTGAAGCCCTTCTGGTTAGTTATCGCACGAGTCAACTGCTTAATGCTTCGTCGGTTTCCGGTTGGGATCTTGAGATAGTATTTTTTTCACTTCTCTCTTCTTTCTTGGCCGGCAACGCACCAGTGATATCTTTATTGTTACTAATCTTATGCCTATGGGCGATGGTGATCACTTACCATCTATAGCTCGTCTGCTCGGTTGTTTGCTATTTACGTAGAAAAAAAAACCAAATTGTCCCAAAAACGTTTTTTCCTCTACAAGTCAAACCAGTCTATATGAAAATAACGAAATATAATTTTTAGATGTTGCGATTGGAGCTCCATGGGATGACGATGGGAGAGGAGCAGTTTTTATATACAAAGGAAGTTTAATGGGTCTTAGGAATGCATATGTGCAAAAAGTTTTTGCAGCAAGTGCAAAAGGTTTTGGTATATCAATATCTCCAGGATTGGACATTGACGGCAATAATTGTAACGGTAATTTCTTTAGTATTTTAGGACTTAATTGTCGTTTATTTTTGTATTTAATCACTGCTTGCATGTGCCATACAGCCACACGAACTTGTAATGACAAAACATCGGCAAGTCGTCGCGTCTGAATAGCGTCAGTGCGACATCTCTAAACTGCTTTAATATAACTGTTTACGTCTTTGTCATAGTTGCATGTACTAGGGACAGCAGCTATCACTTTTGGTTTAGTGGTCTTTGCGATATCGCTAGAGTCTATGGTTGAAGACATCGCCAATATTCTTGATATTACACCGATACCTTTGGATTGTAGTGGATATAGCTGTATATATTCATAGAAATTTGCGTTTACTAAGGTTTTTGTTATAATAACGTCAATATTTTATCATTAATGCGTCGTGTCGCCGTTGCATATTTACTTTCAATGTATGTTAATTTTAAATATAAGTTGAGAGATCTATTTTATTTAGTTTTATTGATACTAAAGCAAATAAAAATTTTACATTAAAAGTCAAAGAGTGTCATGTCTAAACAAGGCGTAACTCCTACAATAGGTCCATTTTGATTCATGGATTCGTCAATTTGACGACTGTGATCTTTCTAGTGTTAACTTGGCCGATAACCAAGGATCGATGCGAATCGTTAGGCTATGAGTGTTTCGAGGGTATGGGTGAACGCGTTCACCCATTTTTTTTTATTTTATTAGTCATGTACCTACCATTACAGATTTAGCGGTAGGAGCCTACCAAACAGGAGAAGCGTATATATTCCGATGTATTCCTACTATGAAGGTGTCAGTTGTAATTGAAGTACCAAATGCGGTGGTTCTTCCACAGAATGTGACTAACTTCACAGCGTTGTTTTGTTTTAAAGCCCCTAAGAATAAAATGTGGCCTAACGTAAAAATCGGTGAGTATAGCAATATAATATTTATTAAAATAAAAGTTATATCAACAAATATCAATAGTAATTCAGCCGTTGATGATGACAGATTACCAACTAAAGCAAAAAAAAGGGTTTGAAGATCTTCTAAATAAATGTTAATCTTAAAAGCTTAACAATATCTCACCTTTTATTTCAATTGTCTAAATTCTAAAGTCGTAGAATGGAACGCAATACTGAAACTGACTTTTCCGTATTTGGGAATAGAAGAATACAATAATACAAGAACTGCCCACAGAAGTTAGTTATCGAGCTGCCAGCCACTTATGGTCACTTTTAGATTAGAAGTCGAGGTTAATGGACGCAGTTCTAAGTTCAACTTCGCCACTTTTAAATTAATGATTTTTTTTATACTAAGACGTGTGTAACTATTATGGTAATTCGTTTTAACAGCGGTCTGTCTAAGTTGTGTTAAGTAGTCTCTCGTGGAAGTGAGTAAAAAATGTACAGTAAAGTAGCTAGGTATCAGTATTTCTGATTCCATTGTTTTTAGACATATTTACCGAACATTCTCGGCAGCACTTTATTGACAATGTTTTTTTCAGATCTCAAAGCGAAAATTATAATAGATCCAGATGGAAATAGAGCTAAACTATCTAGAGATTCTGAGTATAATGTGCGTGTGAAACCAGGAGATGAAACGTGCGAGGAACGAATTGTTGAAATGATGGTAATTGAAATATGAATAAATTAACCGATTATGCTACAGAGTCATCCGTAGATAATTGTATAAATAATGATTAATTTTACTAAACATACTTTGCTTCACCAAAATATTCTGCCTATTCAATACCAACTTTACAGTAATTTTTATGTTTATTGTTCACCCTCGTAGTAAAAAAATAGCTTTAAACACTTTTTCCTTCCTTTAACTTTAATATTTATATTCTTAATACTACGTGTTGTCTTTGGTATGCTCTTTAACTCCAAATTCCTAAAGCTGTAACTATTATATTTGGTCTAAAATTAATAAAGAAACATATCATTTACATATAACTTTATTTTCTTCCATAACCTTCACCATCATCTATATTAATTTAGTTTTCTTCCGTTAAATCGTATTAATTATTAGTATTGTTTATGTGTATATAGTAACCTTAATATGTTTTTTTACAGACACGTTCTTTTTTTCAAGCCATTGGGTTATTTGGAACTAATTGCTTGCAAACAACAATGCTGCTCATTGTATTCTGCTTACTAACTAAGTGTGTACCTTTTTGTACTTCTGTTTACTTAATTTTGTTACAGCCAAATGCCGATCTATCAAAACCCCTATCAATTCGGTTCAGTTTAGATGAAATAGATTTGATGAAAGGTATAAAACATTCTAATTATTTTTGATAAACTCAAAAATTTTTATAAACGACACTAAATACAGTTGAGGTTAAAAGTAATCAGTAGTTTGGCCTATCAGATTTTATTTTCACTTGTGCACAACATTTAACAAATATTTTTAAGAGTTTTGTTTAGGTACTACACAGTTTGTTACGTATTTTTCTATCTATGTTTATTTTTATATGAATGTATGAATGAATGTCACGTGACGGTAATTGGTCTCCTCCGCTATTGGACTTTAGAAGTACAAAAGTCATTACTGACGCATTCGGAAAGAAAGGTTGAACTGACTCTCAAACCCCCTCTGGAATACAAAAAAGAGAATAGTAGCTATTATGTACACAAAGTAAAAAACATATCGAAGCGAATTGTTGTTGATAAAATTGATATGATAAAATTGATAATTTTTAAACCGTGTAACTCTTTGTTTCAATATCCTATACTAGATAAGCCATTTCTAAAGAATGATGCAAGATTATCAGATGACTCGGTTACACGAACAAAGTTTGATATTCAGTTAACAAAAGATTGCGGAGAAGATCTTATTTGTAGACCTTTATTAATCATGGATTTGAAGCCTTTAGCTAAGTAAGTATAAGTATTATATCACACACAAAATATTACTTAACTTTAAACTGTAAACTGGATGTTATTATTATTTAACAACTACCTGGTGGTACCAAAACCTTTTTCAGAGAATTTTAAATAATGTTGCTTCAGACATCTACCATTCTAGATTCCATAAAGGACAAACAAACAAACAAAAAAACATTCATTGTATAGATATACGATACAAATGTTATATCCCACTATGTGTTCGTGTACTCGTTAGATTTTCTAATATATATATTTTTTTTGTAACTCACCGACGAACAAAATTAAATAAACACACTGTACGTGGTCATCGTTACCCTTGGATACCAGCAACACCAAAAGCCTCACTGATCCGTTGTCGGCCTAGAAAGAAGATAGCAAGGACTGGCTTTTAAGCTCCCACTCGGGGCACGACGAATCATGTGACGGTTAACTCAAGTGAGAGGCTTCACAGAAGGAATATAAACCATACACGAAGCCCTACCACTAACCGGGCGGGCTTCTGTTTTCTCTTCTTATAAATCTCTGGTCTGCCGTCATGGGATTGAAGTTTGTATTCGAGGCCACCCTAATACGGAACATCTCACATATGATTTATAACTATAAAATAAACTCATCGTATTTTGTGCACATTTTATAATGATTTGGGTTCTGATGATATGTATTTTTTATGTCGATTTAAATTACGTGGTATCCAGATTTAGTTGCAATCCCTAAAAGAACAGTTTAGTGTGGCGTATGATTTACAACAACAAATCGACTAACATTATTATTAAATTACGTGTAATATCAGTTTCATCTGGTATTCTGAGAAAAATTTCTCCTCGCCGCCTTAGTTCAGTTACTCCACCACTCAACCACTTGACCACGACCCATGCAACTAGGTACGTACGTACGAAATATACGTACAGATATACATATATCGTCAGTATCCGTATTTTATATAAGATTTTATTTGTCCAATGTTTATTTCAGCCCCTATATCCCAGGATCTGATGACAGACTTGGATTTACGATAAAAGTTTCAAATAAAGGAGAACCAGCGTACGGGGCCAAAGTGTACTTACACCTACCATCAAATCCCAAGCGATTACCAAGTGATTGTATTTTAGAAGGACTTAATGTAACATGTAATGTTCCATCTCCTCTATACAGAGATGATTCGGTTTCGTGGCATATCGAATTGGAATCTTCATTAAAAGACATCATCGATAAACAATTTAAAGTTTTAGCTACACTACATTCTCATAAAAATGACAACTTCCAAAAGCTGATAATAACCGTGACTCCTATAGCAAATATAACTATTAGCGGGTAAGTTTAAATTGACTCTACACTGTAAATGTAAAAATAAAGTAACTAGACCGATTATGGTATTGCTGTATTAGAATAATAATTTAAGGCTTTGAATGGAATGAAAATAAAACGATTGAAATATTCAGTTGTTTAAGAACAGATCCGTACATTATAACTGGATTTATGGTGTTTAAAATGTTTTAGCAAAGCTTTGCCTAATAAAACTATGGCAGTCACAAGAGACAAGTTTAATAAGGCTGGAAGTTTAAACTTTGTTCATTATTACGAGGTAAATTTTATTGTTGACGGATATTTTTGCCATATTTTAATAATTATTCTACTTGAAATATAAACAATTGCTTTAAATAATTTAATTTATTCTCCAAAGGTAACAAACTTCGGTCCATCGGACTGTCATAATATGACGGCAGTACTTACACTTCAAGATCAGGTAATTTCGTCCTGTTTTATTACTTAGTTCTTTTAGATGTATCTTAAATGATTACAGTATGAACTGGAATACAAATAGTAAATACTTTAATACCAACACAAATAGGCATGATAATACAAAGAAAATATGTCAAAAATAATGTATTTATTTAATGAAACCCTAGTAACAGATTACAAAATACGCATTTATTTGTGGGCGAGTTTAATTATATTTTGATAAAATAAAAGCACTAAATTTGACAAGCAGCCATGTTATCTTAAACGTCATTGTTCTATAAGCAAACAAAGCATCCCTATTAAGTCTGTAAAACAAACGAAGCTAGTTTTTTCTGATGTTCTTTAAGTTTATTAACGTAATTCTTAAATCCATATCATTTGGCAACTAAAATCGAAATTAAATACCAATTTAATTTTAGCAAAAGATATGAGAAATGAAACCTAACCTCTAAACAATTTGTTTATTATTAAATTTTATCCACCACTAAGATATTATTAATTTGTTTGGAGTTTTTATTGATGTATTATTACACTTACCTTTTTGACTTCGGAAAGGCCTTTTATACGTTGAGATAGACTAGTATCTGGTCCCGCCTTCACAAAATCAAAATTGGGGTCCCCGAGAAAATTATTAACATTGTCAAAGCCTTATACAGGAACTGACACAGGGAGTTAAACTCAAAATAGTCAAATTCAAATTCAAATTTATTTATTCCAGTCCAGTCCAGTCTAATCCATCGTAAAAACCGTATTGCGTACGGGTGTGAGACGTGGAAGGTTATAAAAGTCATCTCGCACCAGCTCCCAAGTATTTGTTTACCGATGCCTTCGTAAAATTCTCAGTATTTACTGCTCTGAGAAAATCTAAGCATTTCTTACGTTGTTCTCAGGTAAATCTATCGAATTCAATCACAGGATGTCTTACAGGATATAATAAAACGATATGTGATTGGTACTTACCAGCTAAAGTGTCGATGCCCGTAATTCTACAACTTCGAGTTGACTTAGGATTGTTCAGTAAGTATATTTGTATCATTAATAAATAATGACTTACGAGTCGTGGTGTAGTCAGTCTTATCATGCTGTTAGGTTTACAATTCAACATGTACTAATACAAAACCTAATATTTCCTTATTTTGCAGAAAACAATCTTGAAGAAAATACATCGGTCAATATTACTTCTAATATTAAAATAATTTCGGAAGATAAGTATCAGTAAGTTCTTAGTTTTCGTTTTTTGTAGAAAGTTACAGCAATTCAAAACGTGTTTTTTCACAAAATATTATTGACTAGTTCTGGAAATTAGTCCTTGCTGTACTTCCATTTTAGTACCTGCTGCAATATTGCTGGTAACAACAATATTTTTTTTTATACCAAGCGTTCCATAAATTCAGAGCTTTCAGTATTTTTGGCAGTAGAAATATTGTTATTTCATTAAGTCCATTAATGTCCTATTATGTCCAATTTTACTGTTTTGACTAAAAAACAGTACCAACTAAGGTGGTACAGTAAGCTTATTTAAAGAAAGATTGCAGATTTGCGAACAATGCCTAAACCAGTAGGAATAATATACATGTTTATAGTGACAACAATTCAATTTATATTTGCCCCTTAATAACTTGTAATAGAGCACAGTTTTATTTTTTAAAGTTGCCTTTTTTGTATTTACTTATTAATTATTTTCACTACAAACTTTGGATAACTCTCAATCACATAAGGAGGTCATTGAGCAAGTTCTTCGACTGCTTCTTTCGCTCCACTTTGGGTCAATAGTTTGGTTGGTGGCCAACGTAAGATTGGAAAGTTTGTAGGTTGATCAAAAGCTTCTGGTATGGTTTAACGACTGACATCTACGATAAAAACCTTGACTGATGTACCATCTTCATCCTATATTACATTTTGTTTAGTAGCGCCTATGTTTTATACCTTTTTCAGATCATACACTACTACAACTACATTAGTTTTAGCTCCGTCACCACCGCTGTGGCCTTTGATAGTAGCTTCAATCGTCGGTTTGACGTTGCTCATAGTTATTGTATTTGGTTTGTATAAAGTAAGTATAAGTTATTATATTACAATGAATCTATTTTCATGTACATTTGTTATCTTAGATCATATAAAAATATAAAACTTGTCTATTAAACAGATATTTAAGGTATATACTTTTTAATCAGTAAAGGAAGCACCTACAGGCTTACAAAATTTGCCAAAAAATAACCCACTTTAAAATGAAAAATTACAAAGTTATATTAAAAAGCGAAAATAACTGAATCAACCGGTTATTTTTCCTGTTATTCTTAAAATGTCAATGTTATTTTTTTACATGTTTGTGTCAATAAGATTTATTATTATTATCATTATTCAAACTTCTTGGGGTACCTACCCGTACAATACACAATTCTGATTGGCTTTAACAATTATACCTAATATAAATTGTTTATAATTCTTTGCATTTTGTGGTATTATGAAAGAAATATTAGTATTTACCTGAATATTTATCTATTTTTATAAATACACAACCTGAATGATCATTTTCATTTTCTGAGTAAATAGTGTCTTAAATAACCAATAATAAAATTATAAACATGCTAAAAATTTATTTTATAACGTATTGGTGTTTTATGTTAAAATGTTATGGTTCTTTAATCAGTAACAAAACTCGCAGATATTTAATATGCAGATTAAGCTCCAATATTTTTCCTTACTTGATATTATAATATTTTTGGTGCAATAACCAAAAATTAGAAAGTATACATAATATGTAAGGGTGCTTAAAAATTACATACAAATTTTTCAGCATAGCAGTATAAGTGGATAGCGTTACTAGTAGGTATTTGACCGACTTCTGAATAATCAGATTTAGGGTATATTACACAAAACGTATTACATAGCGGAAGTGGGTACTCTTATGTGTGTTAAACTGGATGAGAATCGTCAGGGTTACGTTAGTAAAGCCGTTAAACTATAAGAAATAATAATGAGCGTAATTAAGGCGTTGTGCAGTAACATGTACAAGGGTTTAAGAAATTGTCTTGGAATTAAGGTTACTTCGGGCTTTGTGGTCCTCAAGGACGTGAATAATAACCTTTTTTTTACTTCCAGTGCCGCTTCTTCAATAGAACAAGGAGAGACGATCTGGAGAAGCTCAAAAGACAATCGCTACTTGCAGAGGAATCCGAAAATTCATCACCTGATCTGAATTCAACTGAAGCTATTGAATCTAATCAAGAAACAGAAGTTGACTCAAACTGATAAATTTAAATACATACATATATTGTATTTGATATTTAAGTAATTTATAATAAACTTTTTTTTTACTTTAATATATTAGTAAAGTTTTTTGTGACTACTTATGCTAACATTGTATCGCATGTTACGTATCACTTGGACAGCCCATAGAACGAACGTCTCAAAGCTCAATGAACTGAAAGTAAAGCAGAGGCTATCTAGCATTTGTCTCCAGAGGATTCTGAAATATTTTGGACATATCGCCAGAAAACCCAGCGATAATTTAGAAAAGATCATAATAACAGGGAAGATGGACAGACCAGGTGTCCGAACATCTTAAGGTCAGACTGAGCGAGGCATACATGGCGAATATTAATCCACGAGGCCAATAATTGAGATCGGAACATACGATGCTAAGCAGTGAGCGTACGACCGAAGGAGGAGAAGCATGCTTCATTCAGAAGCATGATTCATTAGCATGCTTTGAAGACTGTCTAGCTAGCTACCATCCTTTTGCTAACCCAGCACTTTCTCTCCTTTGTCTCTTTTCTTTTATCATCAGCAACGTATCGATAATGCTTTTAATATTATGAATATTTCAGTAACATTAAACGCAAATTCGTGCAATGATGGCGCATACGTTAGTTTGTCGGTTAGGACATAAAAAGTGTATATTCACGCGTCAAAATTTTGTAGCAAAATGTCACCCATGTAAATAAAACTATGGATTTTCATAAAAATTTGAGCCATTTCCATTAATCACCATCGGAACTGTCTTTTATCGTCAGATAAAATAAAAAAAAGATAACAATACTTAAGATACTTGGGAGACTAAATAATTTTGAATACAAGAGTTCAAATACTTGTTGATAGTATTATAAGTGCACATTATAGCAGAGTACAAATCTTTATGAATATTAAGTCGAATTTCAGTTACAAGTTTCTTTAGGAGATTTTCCGCTAATGTAAGTGATTAAGTTATAAGTACTAGATGCAAATAAATTTTGAAATGCACAGAGTAGCCTTGAATTCTGGATTAAAAAAGCAACGTTCATTTTGTTGAAATGTATTTAAATTTAACTCTTCGGAGTTCGCCGATAAAATACGGATGTGATTTCGTATTCTTCGATTGCGCAATAACTTATTTTTCTAATACTTTTATATATTTTTCTTCTAGATTTTATTGAACAAATACGAGTTTGATATTTTCAGTACAATTAGGCGTTTTTATTTTTTGCATCACATCAACACATCCCAAGATCCTTTATTTGTGACTACCTTTAAACCGAGATATAAAATAGCACCTACATGCGGTATAATCCGCTGAAAGTTAGCTATAGATTCGTCATTACAGTGAATAAAAACTAATAAAAACTAAATAACTGAACAGAAATCCGATATAAATATTAAAATATTTTATAAAAGAATAATAGAGATAATTAATAATTCGTTAAAATTACACACGGTTTCGCACTAATTGCGGTCACGCCATTAGCAGATATCCAACCGCAATTCACATTATATCACGCGATTGCTTTACAAATTGGGTCCACGGCTCCATACAGCACTGAATTGTAATTTGTATACACAAAGCAAATCAAAATTAGTTCCATACCACTATTTGGAGGTTGGCTTACAAATAGTATATACCGTTTATTTGTCACTGAACTGCCTGTTGCTGCAAAAAAAATTAGTAAACAAATACAGAGTCATATAATCTAAACTAATATATAAAGCTGGAAAGTTTGTTTGTATGATTGTTTGAACGCGCTAATCTCAGGAACTACCGGACCGCTAAAACTCTTTTAGTGTAAGATAGTCCATTAATGGAAGAAGGTTATATAACATCACGCTATGATGAATAGGAGAGGAGGAGCAATAAAAAATATTGCGGAAAAGGCAAAATTTTGAGCTTTCCTCGCGTGCGCTAAGTAAACGGTGAAAGTTAGGTACTCAAAAATCATGTATTACAATATTGTGTATTACATTTGTATAACAATATTATTCCCCTCTAAAATTTCGAAATAAACGTCCGCGATAGCATATGTCTAGCTTTTAAGGTTAACTCACTATAACCATTTTTATGGTTATAAAAATAGTTCTAAAATATTAATTCATAAGTATGGCAAAACAACGTTTGCTGGGTCATCTAGTAATTAAAATAAAAGAGTAAAATTTATCGAAGTAGATTCATCACGAGGTATGCAAACATTGCATCGTATTAGCCATCAGGTGCAGAAACATAATAGTGCACGATAAGAGACCGTGAAAAGTAAATATAATTTTACTCTTTGGTTTTTCGTCCTAATGTAGTGGTAAACTAGGTTTCTCGATAATAGGGTATCGATTTGTTCTATCGTGTCAGATTCAAATATATTTAAAGTAAAAAACTTTTTTATAAAAGATAAAATAAACTTTTCCTTTAAATCTTTTGCTATCAATATATAACGTCTTTTCACAATTTATTTACCTAACTTTAAATTTGATTTCTTTTTGCGTAGTAACGTACATCGGTAACAGGTAGTAATAATAACAGAAACTAATTTCTGAAATTATGAAACAAATAAACATTGTATTATATTTTATAATTGAATAAAATATTTATAATTTGATTGAAACATTTATTACTGCTCACATTCTGCTAATTAACTTGGATGACAACCACAGATACTCTATATATATTTTACACAGAGTACTACCTCATACTTAATAGAAAAAACATAAATAGTAAGTATAGGAAAAGATTATGTTTCTACAAGCAAAATTTTTTTTTATAAGTAATAAACAAATAGCTACCTATATAAAACTCACACTTTCTTTCCCGTAGTAGAATTGTCCCTGTAATTCAGGTGGCAATGCATACAAATGAGACATCACAGAGTCCAATGTCCCAGAAATAAACATTTATGTGTCACATTTATATCAGTACGTGCTTCCCAGCACCTAAAACACCGGACCAAAAATCTGTGACACAGAGTCGTAACAACAACATTGACTGTATTTAGTCTATTTTTATATAGAAGTCTAGATTTCATTTATACTTCGCGACAATCCAAATCTAAAGACTGACTCAAACGCATCACGTTATAAACTTGTATAATACAATATTGTTCTTAAAACTAGGAAACTGTTGTTAAATGGACAAAGTTTGCTAACAAATATACTATTGCTTGGATCTTCAAATCGATTCGGTAGAAAATGTTTTTTATGTTTCACGATAATCCACTAGTATCCTTATTATTATAATTATATGTGAATATAAATTTGTTTGTTACGCTTTCACGTCATAACTCCTCAACCGATTACCATGAAACTTTGTACACATATTCTTAGAGGTATTAAAAAGGACATCGGCATGTTTTTATAATTTTGTTTTAAATTATTAAATGATCTCTGATATTTATTTAACGGCTCCATCCCGAGTGGAACCGCAAGTAAAAGTATAATATAAAGGTGAAATAACGAATGCGTTTTTTTCTTAAAGTTTAATAAAATACAAAAATCTGAGATGATTCATTTTCAATTCTAAAAGAGTCATTGCTACTTCGAATCTCATTGCTGTAGACACTATTTATTACTCTTTAGGGTGAAAATTATTTAAAATGACCTTTGTGACAAAACTGAAACAAAAATGAAACCGTAACAAAAATGAAACTC
>DWJN01002710.1:0-14780 GCA_018248895.1 Carystus phorcus
CCTATCTATATAGCTTGCAGGTTTTCTCATATAATGATTTAGTATTTTACAAGTACAAAACAAATTAATATACCGCCTAGGCACATCTAAACAACATCAAAAGCTTAATTATAATTAAATGCGCCTACAATCTTTGTCTACAACACTTACGTAATTGAAAAATTCGTAGAATTTTGTTTCGTATTTTTTTATATATAGAAATAGTTATTTTTTTTTTAGTTCTTTAAACTTTAAAAATGTTAGGTTCTCGTTTAAGAACTGCAAAAGTTACAGAGATAAGTTAAATAGGTGTTATATTCAACATGAATACCTTTATGGTTAAATATAAACTAAACAATTCAATTTTCTAACTTTAATAGAAAGCTCCTTTTCGTACTAAACATACATGTTATTAATACAATCACACATATATAATTACTATGATTTGTGTTAAGGCAATTAAAAATACAATATATAATATACATATATGTAGATATATCAAAATCGACTCAAACTAGTTCATCAAAATCTAAACAGCTACCAACATGAAATTTTCCCAATACTACGTTAAAATGTTTATGAAAATATATTTAACTTAGTTCCTCATAATAAGACAATTATGTTAACTTTGGGACGAATGTTACCTATAATTTATTATGTGCATTAATATACACTGAAGAGATAATCAATGTATATAATAAAACTCGGATGGCGGATGAAATATTTAATGTTAGAATTTACCTATATTTTAGATTCGTTAAACTTGTCATATGGAAAGTCGACCTCCTTCGTTTATGTATTTTTATAAGTAATTATGATACAAAACTTTGACTCTTGACATCATTGATTAAAGCAACAATTATTACTTGTTTTCGTAATATAATAGACACCAACATTGTAATGCACAATTAATTATAATCTCGGATAACGTTATTTACATTACAAATATGAAATTATTGGTACTATCAATGTACACTATTAATAGAGTATAGGAAAAAAATATCATTATGCTACCAAATTGGCACAAGATATTCTACCTCTTACTAAAGAAATAAATCCTCGGAAGTCAAATTACAGGAAGTAAAATTAGGTTTAATTTAATTACATTTTTTTAAATAATAAAAATTGACGCTGATCGTACATATTGTCCAAAAATGGGTCCCTATTCAATTTGTCTATTCATACAAGACCTTACAATCAAAACGTACATATGTACCAAAAAAGTATTTATCGCTTACAATTACCAAAACATACATCACATTTCGATTTACCATCTTTCGATATTAAATACCTTCCAAAATAATTCAATCATACGCATCAACATTTTTTTGCTGTTACAGCCAAAACATTCGTATAAAAATAATATAAAAAAGCTTTCAACTTACATTTCTATTTACAAATCACCTAAACGTTTCTCAAACGTATCTAAAATTACAACTATTCTCACATCCAACGTTGAAGTCGTTTCAGATATATATTTAGACAATAAGGACAGTATAGTGTTCTTTCATAGTATTATGTTTTTATAACATTCATTATTTTTTATCCATTGACAACAATTATGAATTAATATATTTTCAAATTTTGTAAATATTTAATAGCACAATACACATTTAAATTTGTAATTATAAATTATTAGGTTTTGCTTAAAATTGAACAAGATAACGTACGTAGAAGGACGTAGTAATATCACGTTTGTGGTAAATTATGTCAGTCACAAGTAGGTACATTTTATTGATTATAATAAGTAATATTTACATAATAGTATTAATAAGGTATGATGACATCATTCTCTTATTCATTAAGACAAATTCGAAACCTAGAAGCAAGTCTCAAAATATTTTAAGTAGTAAATTTCTTTACTACTTCGTTCATATTGATATTGATCATTACAATAATATCTTATAACCTACACTAATTTATCCTCACCTATTTCTGTGTTTCGTTTTATTTAACATTCATAAAATCAATTAATCAAAGATTCATTATGATATAATATTTTAAATATTTCACAATTCATGAGACAGACATGCTCTTTTTATGTATTCTTTACAAATGTTTGTTTATATTGGACATATAATTAATTTTAAATAACAAATTGCACGTTTTAAGCGTACCAGAAATTAAAGAAATTATTTATGGTACATTATTTTGTCTACTACAGTCACGGAATAAACATCATACAATTAAACAGTTCATTTGTATGAACAGCTTCAGCACCATAAAAAAAATCCAGTGAAACCACAAAAACACTGAAAATAAATCTATTTACACAGAATATTCTCTCAATGCACACAGCATCTAAATGTCAGTAGATTACGGTTCTACTATAGAGCTGGATGAGAAAATAATTAGCGTCCAGAGACGTCAGCACTCGCCAAACTAACCACCCACGAATGACCGTGTTTCTTTGATGACCGAAACGTGTACTCACCTGGCGCTGGCGGCGGCGTCCGATTCGTTGCCGTCATGGTACTCGTGGAAGCACGGCACGATGCATAGATTCGTACGACACTCGGGGCAGTGATACTGAGTCTTACGTCGGATCATCCTGCCGCTGTCGTCTTTCGTGTTCCAGCAGAAGTTGCAGCTGAGCGGAGGCCCGAGCCGCACGGCGGGCGTGTGACTCGCTCGCTGGGTATGCGCCACACTATCGGTCACGGCCGTTTCGAACGACGTCGTAGTACACGTAGTGGTCGACGCCGGTCGATCCACCACTGCCACCGCTCGGATCATAAACGATCCCATCTCTTCCTCCGTTCGCCGGTTCTAAGGACATTGATAGGTATATTACGTAAAATGCTGATAAAACGTAACAGTCAAAGTGAAGTTCTTAAGAGATTCAGTGCTACACTTGTTAGTGATATACTATGTTTAGTATGTCAGCATAATAATATCAATGTTATAGTTATGGTTAATATGGTGATCACAAACTTAGGCTAGGAGCATACTAACAACTAAACTGATTAGTTCATGGAAATATTCAAACATTCGATTTCGTCATTATTTCCATTTTCAAAGTACTAGTAGTAGGCTAGTAGAACAACACAAACAACTTGTAGTTTATTCCAGAAAATTTACACAATAAGAAATTTTACACAATAAGCATCTGAAATATTGAATTCAAATTTACAAATACCTGACATGTTTCAAATATGTACACATTGTACATAAAGTGACACAATTTTGTATGTATTAGCTATTTCAACGGTGGTTTTTCTTATCAACGTTGTCTCCTGGTCCTCATATGACATTAATTATTGTCATAAGACTCCTATCGATTTATCAGTTGATAATATGCGCTTCGTTATAGGATGCAATATATTTTTAATAAATCTATAAATTATGCAGTAGTTCATCGAGTTATTCAACTTTGTACTCAATGTCGATCGATATGAATTTCTCATTTTTGGCCGAGTAACAGTCGAGTTAGATGAAGTCTATCCACGTGCACAGGGAAATAGCTTCTAAATGAACGAAATAATATAAATCATACCCTGGGTGTGTACTGCGGATAGGACTCGTGTTTCTGTAGAGTGGGGACAGCAAGCTGGGGCGGTGGCTCCGACAGCTGCCGGCGCAGTTCTCGGTCGTCCGGCTGCAGGCGGCTCTGCCTTTTGTACTTTGAACGTCTAAATCGAGTGCCCGATTGAGGGCAGAACGAATCTGAAGGAACATGTATAAACTTTAAATCAATAAGGTTTTTATATACGATATAAATCTTTCGTTTTCACGTATACAGATAACTTGAAAATTTAATATACATCATCAAACAATACAATTGAAATTTTTACTATATTATCCAAACATAACCCGCACGGTCTAAGGAAATGCAAAATTAAATTGAACCTGACTTTATTAATGAAGAATTCGTTTAGAAATGTGAAACCTATGTAATGTTTGCACTTGTTGTGATTTAGCGTAGGACTTATATATTCGTAGATCCGCTTTGCTCACCAGTAAATACGCCGGTAATTTTGTAATTATTGTTATATAAAAATATCATACCCATGAATATGGTTCGAAAATATCTCTATAGAAGCTGGCTGAATCGGATTCAGTCTTTTTTAGTATTTAGTGACCTAGCATAAGCAGAAGACAAAAAATTAACGAAATGCCGTGGGAGCGGCTGTACGAAGGTTCTAATGCCTTTAGAGTGCAAATGGTTCTGTCCAGTTTGGCCGTGTCTTAAGGAAAGGTATATAGAATAAATAAAATTACAAAATAACCAAATTATTTATTACCTAATTTGGTAAAGAACAATTATTAAGAAGTGCTACGCACAAATTCATGATTACAGTGATAGTAGGAGTAAGTTTACTAATACCATTAATCATTTACATGTATGCTTGAAAGAAACAGCCCGTAAAACTATAAAATTAACGATTAATGTCGAAATGTTACATCAGTAGGTATCATCATATATTAGTACACTGCAGACTGACGCACAAATGTGCTCTGCAGAATTAAAATTATTGATTTTGTAATTATATTAATAAAATTATACACACAAAATAACTGTATGTATAGATTTTATATGTCATTCATTGTAAAAGAAAAATAGTTTAAAAATTATGGCACTAATTATTTTACCATAATGAAGTCTCAGCAACTTATAGTCTGCCCAAAATTAATCATGTACCGTCTGCGTAGTATTAGATAATAATATAATAGAGTGTGCACAGGCATTCACTTTATATTTATAAATCAATTATATACAAATATATTTACAGACGTGAATATATTTATAAGTTACATCATCAGACATTTTGCTCACGTACACTCATTTGAGTGGCTATAATAGCCAAGTCTAATAACATATCCATCACAATAAACTTATCTATCAAAGTCAATGTCTACTGAATCGATCAAATCCACAATAACACCAAATCAAGAAAAATATATGTTATTAGAACTTGGTTGGCGTCGTTTAAATTGTAAAAAAATCAGTCGAAAATTAGAGATCTTCGCTTACAAAAAAGAACATAAAAAGCATTGTTGTAAATCTAGACAAATAGAAAAATATAATTAATTCTTAAGATTTAAAATGAACTGATGCTATACTTATCATCGAATAATGAAAGAAGTCTTGTAATACTGTAGTAATTGTAAATAATAGTAAAAAAAAACATAAATTTAAAAATGTATACTTGCTCAGTTTTGTATATTTGTGCGCAAAGAAAGAAACTAATGTGAAATAGATAACTGCAGAACAGGAACAATAATAAATCCATTTTTTTTTGTACCACCACACGATGCTAAACGAGTAAGTCTACATTTTTATGGCTCGCTGTTAAAAAAAACACAACCATTCCTATTAAAAAACTCAAACCATAAACTTCATATCACTTGAACAGTTTAAATTTTAGTAATCAAGGATTCAAGTTATCTGTGTCACATAACCTGCTTTGTGTCCATTCCTACCCATTCATAAAATCGTAGTGCCTTCACGCCTAGTTAAAGTGCAGCGTTTTCTACAAATCCCATTGATAATATCTTAGGATTTATTATTCCTCGCCATACCAGCCACGGTTATCAAAAAAAAAACAAACGATTAGATTATTCATCGTAGGTACATTAATTTCTACTAGTTTTCAAAACGTTCGGGAAACACTGGCACCATATTCTT
Source organism: Carystus phorcus (assembly GCA_018248895.1). Classification (NCBI taxonomy): domain Eukaryota; kingdom Metazoa; phylum Arthropoda; class Insecta; order Lepidoptera; family Hesperiidae; genus Carystus; species Carystus phorcus. Next base: position 5,609 of record DWJN01002710.1, read on the forward strand.
TACACTCAATAAATTCTTAAACGTACTTTTTTAGCCTATAAATGCAAGTGATAATAATTACGTCCTAAAATTACTCACAATAAGCTACATATTTTACACATCGAGATCTGATATTGTGATAAGGTACCGAAAAGAAACACTCGAGAAAGTTAAACGAAACCTTCAGAAATGCGTAATACAGACACCGACTACTGTTGGCCATTAAACTTAACTCTAAACGGAGAGAACATAATATAGCTTAAATATAGACAATACTAATCACGGCCCGCGACAATATTCGATAGCAACCAATCGAGTACATACCAAGATTTCAAGTACAAATCGTTTATTTCTCATTCCCTGATACCTAAATCAATGTACATTGATATGTCGTCGAATCGTATAACTGTACGCTTACGAACGATTTTATCAATCCGTCGGTAAATTCAGTGTTATTTGATAAATTACTGCAGTTGATATTAAACTTTTTAACACTGTTTAATGGAAATAGTGTCAATCGAGACGTATGGAAGCTGGCGATTGGACATTTCAGTACTGTTTAAAATTGTAAAAAAAATGTGTAATAAATAATAAAAGTGACTAATAAAAAAATATATAAACTGTTTTGTGTGTGTGTACATCGATCAATAAAGAATATTCTCATCTTGTAATGCCAATGGAGAGCTAACTACGAAATGGGTCTCTCCCAGGATGTTAGTGGTAGGAAGGTAAGTAGTATGTAGTTAGTTCTTCCCTATCCTGTTTGAGTAACTACTTTATAAATTTAAACAGTCGTTCTATATAATTTTGCTACGTAAACACTTGTCACATAAAATATTAAGGTTATATAAACTTTACTTACATGTAAGTAAAATATCATGATGTAGCAGATTACAAAAAGTCGCGGTAACGATGTATATAGAGGTCATTTAGCATTAAAAGATGTATATGAGGTCAATGAATCACATGTATATATTTAATAACAAGTTCCTACGACGGAATTATAACATAGTTAATTATCTTGTTAGGCCTTATGTGTAAATAAAAATGAATGTTTTTCTATTATTACGCCGTACCAATTATTTGGATTTACAATGTCGTCTAAATATAATTTTCCTATTCGTAAAAGTTTAAATTCATCGTAACCCACATCTGACGCATTGTCGGGCTTGGGTTTCCTCTCACAATTGGAGGCGTTAAGGCCACAGTCCACCATTAGTAAACATTACGCACCATTGTAAATATCACTCAGAACCATTACATTTATGAAGTTCCTCACGATAGTTACTCGTTCTTGTAAACAATGATCAAATTCTAATACTTTAAGAGAATCAGAGGCCTGCAGTGATCGAGTTTAGGCCCCGCAAGCGGAACAACGAAGCTTACTTCAGTGACATTTTAAAATAATACTGTAAAATTTTATCAGATTTCTGCATAAATTTAATTTTAACCGGAAAAACTATGGCAATTTTGGATCGTCATGAAACTTACTACATAAAACGTAAATGAATATCAAGATGAATAAAACGTAAGGCCCATTCTGATCGGACTATAAATACCCGCCGCAGGAAATACGATCACAAAATCATAGAAATCATGATTTCATACTAGAAGAATTGGATGTAGACAATTGTTCCATTTCCTTAAAAACTCTGGAACGTAACATACCGAAATCTTAATCCATAATATATAACTATAATTTTGTAAGTACACACACCATTTTCGGTCATGAAAATAGATTATTTTCAAGGTTACAAGTTATTTTTAATATCAAAATAATCGATGAACTGGCTCAAAATGTATAGACACCGTAATCGTAAGGCGGAATAGAAATAGAGAAAGCCATTTAGGGGAGGCCATATGTAAAATACAAACTAGTCATTATTATTACAAAAACTTAAGCTCATAATACGTGATCGATTGACAAAAATACATAAAAAAACCTAAATAGTTTTACAAATAATGTCATTTATAAAATAATACTATGTAACAAAATCATACCTTCATACTACGAAACAGTATAATACGATTCGATGAAATCGATGATTTTGAATATTTTAAAGCACCGATTATGTGTAAACACTCAAACACACTAACATATTATTACAATTTTCACTGGTACTGTTAATCACAGTTAACATTAATGTAATATTTTTGGTAGCTGCTAAAATAATACACAAGTAAAATTATACGAAAGAATACTTGGACAGAGGTAGTTTTGAAAAATTGAATGAGACCTGCCATTCACATCTTAAAACTAAATTGTAGACGCTTGAAGATCGGTGATGATATGAGGGAATTGTACAATATATAATTAAGTCACTATCACATTTAATTTTCACGTTACGCTACTGGAATCTTTTAGCAAAAAAAAAGCTGTAACAGATTCAGTTACTTAATTCACTATGAGATCTACATATACGTTATTGATTATGGCAAATAGACGGCTACGGATCCAGTGTCCGGTATCACATCACTACAATACATCGATACAACATCAATCCCCGATTAATACTGGACTATAAAGGTAACAATATTTACGATATCGAATTGTGGGTAAACATGTTATCACGTGACGGTCTGGACAGCTCGCGAGCGTCACTCACGAACGCGTTGTTAGGAGGTAGAGTATTCGAAGGTGGAGCATAAGGTGGTGGAGAATAAGGAGGTGGAGAATAAGGGGGCGGCGAGTACGGGGGTGGGGAATTAGGATGCGAAGCGTTAGACAGAGAATCACTAGGAATTGGAGCATTGGGCTCATATGGATACGCAAAATAGGCATATGGAGAGTACCTGTGAGCTGAATGCCTGTAAGGCGATGGTACCGACCGCGGCAAGTTTATGAACGGCGGTACAACAAATGATGAACCTGTAAATGACGGTGGCGCATATGAAGGGACCCCATACGACATTGATACGAACGACGACGAAGCCGCATACAAAGGACGAGCACATGATGGATGGAAATAAGTCTGACGAGCATTAGTTACAGGAACGAAGTACCCAGACGTGAAGGCCTGAGGTACAAACGAAGGTGGTGCTGACATCGTTGTAACGGGGTAATTCGGGGCCAAAAATGCTGAATGGGACCCAATTGGTCGATATTGCAATGACACGTACGGAGGTAGTGCATGCAGAGGTGGCACATATGGCGGAGTCAAATATGGCGGGGGTGCTAATGTTTCTTCAATATGTGGCGGGGACTCATACCGTGATTGCGCATAATGAGGAGGCATATATAACGGAGGCTCATGCGGCGGGGGCGCATACGGTGAAGGCGGAGGCGTAGACGCTGGAGGCGCATACGCTGGCGGCGCATACTCTGATGGCTCATACACTGTGGGTTCTTCCGCTAGAGGAACATATGACTGGGGCGTATAGATTGAGGGCACACACTGCGGGGGCATATACAACGAGGGCGCATACAGCAGAGGCGCATACGACGAAGATGTATAAAGCGAAGGTGCATACGACGGTCGTGCATACGGAAGCGGCGTATACGTCGGTGGCACATGCGGCGAAGATGCATATACTGAACGTGCATACGGACGAGGCGCATACGTCGAAGTTACATACGGCAAAGACGCATAACGGGAGGGTGTCACAAATTGCATTGGCATATATGGCGAAGGTGCATAGGGCATAGTCGCATATAGCGGATGCGCATATAACGGTTCAATTGACGTTGTTGAATATGTTGGTTGCGCATAAGATAAAGGAGTATACGATGGTGTCATATGTGGCGATCGATCATATATAGGTGGCGTAGTTGAAAAGGATGCACATGGTGTGGGTGCATAGTAAGGGGCGCCTAACGGAAGCGGTACAAATGATGGAGTCACAGAAGGTATAGTATATGGCGACGTGGCAATTGAAGGGGTAGTGGGCGGTGTGCTATGGACTGAGGGAGTAAAATCTGGTAGACGCGAGCCTTGTGGGTCCCCAGTTGTAAGATTTTTTATTGGTGGATTGGTAGGTGTCCAGTCTTCTTCAACTGACGGGATCTGTAAAGATCCAACTGACGGATTGTCAATCGATGAAATTTCTAATGAATGACTCGCAGCTGTTGTAATTTTGGCTGAAGGAACATTGACTGGTGTAGTTTCAACTGGGTTTGCAAACGAAGGAATTCTGACTGTTGCTTTATTGACAGATGAATCGACTGAAGTATCCGTATAAGGCGGAGTTCTTATTAATGAAGCTGCGAAAGGAGGAGTTCCAATATGTGGGATCGTTATCAATGGCGTAACGTCTGATGGACTCTCAAATGGGTTTACGAAGGATTGAATCGAGTATAAAGGATCCGTGAATGACGAGATTCCAGCAAAAGCCTCGTCAAATGATGGTGTTTCAACGAATGAATCTGAGAAAGATCCGGCATTTGGAGCAGCTAGCATCGACGGGATTTCAACGAATAAGTCATTATAAGACGGAGTTTCAATTGATCTATTTATGTGTGGCGGAAATCCAACATCGTATTGCGAGGATACTTCAGAAGTATTTTCCACAGAAAGAATTTGGAATAATGACTCCACAATTTGTGTGGTTCTATCTATTTGGGAGGCTGTTTCAACTAATGAGTCTTCAAGTAAAGGCCCTTCAGGTGACGGCATCATATATGGCGGATTTTCGTTTGAGGGTTCATCATATGGCAGGTTTTCAAGTAACAGGCTTTCAATAGGGAAAGTTTGAACAGACGAGTCCGCGATTCCAGAAATTTCACTAAACTCGTCCACATCTGATTGTGCATCTAGCCGTGATCCCGCGATAGTCTGAGTTCTAGATGGCCTTTCACATTGCAAAGTTCTGACTGGTGCGTCACTAATGAACCTACTTTCCTTTAATGGATCTGTGATCGACAAAGTCCCCACTAACGAGGACGCCAATGACGAGGTTGTATCTGATGTAGTCGTGAATGGCAAAATTTCAACTATGGGATCTGTAAAAGTTACAATTCCTAATGATGGGTCTACAGCATCTGAAACTGTTGCACATTGGGCCTTAATTAACGATGTATCTAGTCTCTTACTAGATACTTTATCCGTGGATGTTTCAGTTTCTGTAAAAGGAACCGCAATTGGCGGAGTTCCAACTGACGTTTCAGTGGAAACAGGACTTAAGATCGTCGTTTCAACTTCTAGTGATGGGATCGATAATGCTTGCTCAGCAAGTGAGGTATTTACATCTGAACGAGGCGTCTGTGAGAGATTCGCATCAGACGAGGCCACGACTTCCGACGTACCGATTGGTAAGTTTGAAAATATCGTGACTTCCATCGTTGGAGCTTCAAGTAACACGGATTTTACTATTGGATTCTGTGACAAAATTGCGACTGTATAGGTCGACGACGCCAGAGTATCGGCTGGCGGGGCTTCGGATGTCGGAGTTCCTTCTGACTTAGGCTGTACTCTGACTGATGATTCGTTTAAAGTTAAACTATTGACTAATGGTTCCGTAACGGATGGGGTCCCGATAAACGTAGTCGCGGGCGATGACGTTGCAACTGACAAGTTAGCAACTGACGGGGCCGCGTTTGACGAGGTTCCAACTAACGGAACAGTTAATGACGGGGACAGTTCGGACGAGTGCGAGATATTTGTAGGCCCGGTAGAGGAAGGCGCGAAGGGGGGCATCCCGTGACTCGCGCCTTGACACTCCGGTCAGAAAATGAACGACTCGTCCGGCGCCCCGATGGCCTCGTTCTATTGCATTGAATTAAAATTTACGCCGAGAATGTTCAGAGGGGAGCTATGTGGAACGCCCTGGATAGGAAAGTCGAGTGGGCGTGAGTCAATAAATCCTACTGGGACAGGATGAGGTGGGCAGAGTAATGCCATTTGTTGTTCGGGGTGTGCGTTATCATCTTTATGTTCAGGCGGCGGCGTAGTATGTTCTCGCTTAATACGACTTTTAATGCTAGGTCGATTATTTGGGTATCCTTTTTTCTTATATTCCAGCCACAGCGTTCTGTTATTGACACCGAACAAACGAGCTGCCTTACAGAAACCGATGCCTCCAAATCTTACAGCTTCCAGAGCTCTTTGAAAATTTTCCTCTGATTGAGGGTTGGTGGTGCGCCTGCGTTTGGGCGCCGTCGCAGGGACAGCTTCTTGAACGGTTTGCGTTTCAGTCACGCAACTCGGCCCAGGCGAGGGACCGGTAACGTCCAATCCTTGTCCATAGTCATTCATCTCGGAGTCCATATGAGGATTAATAACATTATACATTCCAGGATCTGGTTGAAGTCCACCACTGCCTCCGATGCAGGTGTTTGAATACCGGGGGTATGTATGCTCCATCATACTCCACTGCCCTCCTGGGAAGAGAGATAAATGAATTTGTAACACATTTCTGCAATAAATAAAAGCTTTAGCTAGATCTATACTTTTCATTGATCTCCCTTCCCTGGAAAATAAAAACGTAGAGCCCGGAGCATTTAATTTAATAATAATTACATCTTTTTGCACTTTACAAATTTGCTTCACACATTTTTAATATTTTTTGATAATTATGAGATCAATATCTCAACTGAATAGTCATCTATGCTACTTTAAAAATTCTTATAAGCAAATGATTATGAAATGAGATGAAAACTAAAATTACCAATATACTTATTAGTGTGCTTAGTGACCTAATCGATAAAAATTATGATGACACTATCGGGCTTACGTGACTATCTCCAAAGATGGCAGGCAAAACTTTATTTTTGCGAAAACATCAGTATCAAATGTATAACTGCTATGATAAATTTATATAATATTATAATGTTATTGTAATATAATTATATATAATGAAGTAAAACAATCGCTTATGAACTAAATAACTTACCTTGGGGTATCACCATAGGATTGTTATCCATCGCCAGAGGTTCGACATTAAGATTGTGCGGATCCCCAGCCTGAAAAATCCAGTTAGCCTTTTTTTAATATTTTAGCAAATGTTCTAGTACTAGAGGTCCCTATAACTTATAGATATAGTATATGCAGTATTATCACTTTTGTGTATATAACTGACACTATAGATAGTTATCAAGACTTCTTCACTGATCCCTTAGAATTTTAAAACTTATTAGGTAATTTAATTAACTTAAAAATATTTTTGTGTGTGTAGTCACTTTAGTTTACCATAATTAATATTTTATAAAAACGAATAAATTTGCTGCTACATAGTCAAAATTAGTTGTTTTCTTTCGTCATATAACTACTCAAAGTGCAAGTGCTTCAATTCTCACGAATCTTTAATGTGTATGGCATGTTTGATTTTGTCAAAATAAATACCAATATATTAACGGGTAAATGTACCTGCTGTGCGTTCTCCGCCCTCTCGTCATATTCCCGAAGACGCCGTTGCTGTGGAACACTGCTCAGGGTTATAGACTCGCCGCGGACCACGTCCACTTGTTGGCCACCGTCATCATTCCTATTTTCCTCTCCAACCATGTTCAAGGAGGTCGATCCCGTTGAACTCTTCCTGCGCCTACACACAAACAGATGAATGGATAGAACGGGATCGTCCTTTCATTTAAATAATCACATATTTCTATTGTCTTGATAATAACATTCAATTATCATATAAGTAATGTGTTTTGTTGAATGTAATCCAAATAAGTTAACTTCTCGAGATGAGGCGATGTAGTCTCCAATTAATATAGATAGCAAGTATAACCGTAGTAAAGCATAAAAAATTACAAATCTATGAGTGTTATAGGAACTAAATATGATAGAATTCTAAAATGTTATACTTCATTTAGTATTTAATGGAAATTGATTTACCAACCTTTTCTGTCTGTTTCTAGGAGACGCAGCTGGTGAAGTGGAGTGTCTTTGAGATTCAACAGAATCCCCGGGCGATTGAAAATCTGGGGCATTGCCTTGAGAGCGAGTGAGGGATGTGGAGTCTGGCATCTCAGTTAGACCTTTTATCTTCAGTAGTTTCGCCGTGTCCAATACCTAACACCCAATTATATTTTCGTATTATATAACATATTTAATTATGATTAAGGAATTAGAAGTATTTTTAATAAACATCTTTTTCATTTTGAATAGCAAGTCTTAAGGTTGCGGTTATAAATAAAAACGATCTTTCAAATTATTATAATTAGTACATAATGTAGCCTAACTAGTAGGGATTATCAACAAACGAAGGTTGTTTATTATTCTATTCTCCATGTGACAGAATAATCGGCAATTTATTTTTTATGTTTGGAATGGCTATAACACAATAATGCTCTACTGAAAGACACGAGTCTCATCTCATCGATGAGGTGTAGAGCCTATTCCATCACACTGCTCCAGTGTAATTAAATTAGTGAAGTTTTAAATTTAAAAGACATTCAAAAGTTTAATCTAATTTAATTTTCCAGATATTATGTAGGGTGGTAGACCTTTAAGGACATTACCTGAGGCAATTGTTCTTCAGTCACATTTACTTCTCCGTAGTACATAAAGTCGACCATTGTACGTAAATCGGCAAACGTAACATCTTTTAAAATGACAATCGGGTGACGAGACGGATTGTCAACAAACAGTGCCTGTAAAACATAACATTTTGTAATTATCAAACTAATTTACTTACTTACTTAAGTAGCTATCACAATATTAAAAGATTTAAGTATGTAGGGACTCCAATATTATTTTATTACAAGCCTATTTATGGTATAACAGCAAAGCAAGAATATATTTACCTGAAAGTAGGTACTGCAAGCAGACAGCACCACCTTATGCGCTTGCAAATGCTTACCCTCGGCTGCAAGGGTAACGTCTACCAACGTTTGAGTGTTTAGCAACGTGGTAAACATCGAGATAAAATTCGGCTGATGGTTGTTCCATCGTAGACTGTATTGTTGCGTCATCTTGGCAACCTGGCGAATAAAATATTTAGGTAATAAGAAAAAGAAAACGAAGAAAGACGAAATCGTTGCAATCGATAAGTACCTACCTTGGTTGATGTGCTGTTTTTTTTTTTAACTTATCCTTACCAATCAGGGTTGCTACTGTAAAACAAAAAACATAATATTAGTATTGTACTATCATCACTTACTTTATTTACTTGCCCACTGTAACGTATAATTAGACCATGAGACCGTAACCATTTCGAAAGTCAATAAAATATTATTACCGCTTCGGTGTTCCCGGTTACTTATGACGTGGGAGTCTTTAAGAGGAGAGTGAATAGGCTTTTACTAAGTTAATGC
>DWJN01002711.1:0-14780 GCA_018248895.1 Carystus phorcus
GAAGACGACTGGGAGGAAGAGTTAGAGGAGAGACGGACGCCAGACGGCAGATCCTCAAAGACCTCGTACGAGCTGAGACGCGAAGCGTTAACCCAGAGTCAGGATAAGAGCGAGGAGAGTCAGCAGAAAGTCATCGAGTGCAAGAACCCCTGCCTCAATCATCGCGAGAAACACGAAGACCAAATGTACCAACAAAACAAAACGGATGACGTAACGGTTACGGAAGATAACGGAGCTAAGACTGAGGATGTGAGGTATGACTTTGTCGTCGACAGAGTTTTGGGTGTTCAAGTTTGAATGGTTGATGGCGAATGTCTAGATTAGCTGTAAGTGGTGGATCGAACGTTTGTTGGAGTTCTCTATGGCTGGTCATTGATTTAACTGTTGGATGTGATGCTTGGCTGTATCGTGTCTGTACTTGCTGATTGCGTTCAAATACATGCTTCATACAGATACGTATATTTTGTTTGTGTTTATGTCAGATATCCCCTTTAATTATAAAGAATTTAGAGAAATTAATGTATTTTGACGTGATTATAATAGATTGTATTTTGATACAAAAACAGTAAAATAACTCTAGTCAGCAAGTACATGAATGTGGAGTATGAAAACGGCACCATAAAATGATTTATTTTCAAACAACATTTACTGTGATTACTATTGCCTATTGAGATTTCTGGACTGAAGACTGAAGTGAAACATTTTTTAATCATATTATGTATTCGTATTGGTATAGTATATATATTAAAACACCAGAACTCAAGTTTACGTACGTGCAAATAGGGTGCCATAAGAGTTCAGTAAAAACTTTCAACTTGTATATTTTATTATATACTTTATTATATTATGTACAAATTCGTGCCTTAAATATTTGGTGCCTTATTGTGTTCGGCTAACGTGCCATAGAGCGGCGAGCGGTAACATCGTTAGGTACAAAATAGAGTATGGAAAGTCACAAAATATATGCCAAACATTTTATGTAATAAGCGACTAACAGTGGGACTATTTCACTTGTAAATAAATACGTAATGTCTACATAAGACCCACCGGGATAGTTCTTCTGTATAGAGTAAATAGGAAGTGTTGTAAAATGTATAGAAATCCACCGAATATGTAGGACTTGACAGGCCAAAAAGAATGCTTTGTATATAACGGCTTCGGTAGAGTCAGGACTCGTGGGTGATCTGTGCATTTGTAGTACTATGGGTCAACACAGCTATTGTACACGCAATTGTAGTCCCTGAACAAAAGTGTGTAAAATCTATAATCGTGTGTAATTTGTTTTGACACGGGGTAAACTTTGTGTGAAAGGGCCAACTTTGAAAAGGCCACGTGAAAATGTTTAACAATATTTATTTCAAAATCGGTAAGTTTGGTTAGTGAATATAAATGCCTGCTTTTTACATTTAAAAGTGTCGCTATTTATTTTAACGCTGACTGAACGAGATTTTAATGAACTTTAGAATTTTGAACGTGGCCTTTTCATATGAACTTATTCAAGTGTGGCTCATTGTACCTGCCCATAAAAGTTATTCATTCCTGGAGAATATTTATAATCGGTGTAGTGCGGGCGCTAAATATTTGCAACGTGCAATATTGAACGTATTTTTTGTAGATGTATATTATTCCATGAAACGCCTTGTCGATGTTATTGTAATATTTTATTATCTTTATAAATGAAGTGAGGAAGAATGGCGATAGACAAGGCATATTGTAACTATTTGATCTGATATTGTACTGATGATTTTTCTCATATTATCGTCAATTTCGATGAAATTAGTTAATACTTTTAATGTTATTGTATATTTGTATATTATTATTTTCTCTGTACATAATCTGAGATTAATAAGCATATCTGCATTCTGATTTCGACTATTATAATTATTAATAATATTTAGCGTTAATCGATGTTAAGTATTTTTTATAACAAAGCAATAGTCTCGTAGTTGACCTAGTGTATAATGTTACATTTTTGTAAAAAATGTATATTTTATATAAACATTTATGTGAAGTTTATACATAATTTTTTGTAATTGTTATGCAGGTGAATTTGGATTTGCCAAATTAATATAATTTGTTTTAATTCTTCCAATAAAGAAAGGGATTATTATATTTTGTAAAGATGCCAATACTGACGATACACGTTGATATCAATAAAAAGTGAAAATAAAAATTATAAATTAATACTATCTTTGATTTTATATCATACCTTCACTATATTAACGAGTCTCAAAATTTGTCTAATACTTGAATTAAATGAAATCCTTTACGGAACAAAATCTCAACTTAAACTTAACACAGTATGTTATATTTCTAGAAAATTTGTCACTCATGGTAATTTTCAAACGCCATCAATTAAAAGCACTGATGCAAGCAATGTATCGCCTCCAAAAAATAACCACATCAACATTTTAAAATATACTTATACTAATAATTATACTATATAATATAAATATAAGAGAAACAATAGAAAAGTCTTCTAACCTTAACTACATTTTATAAGGAAAATCATGCTATCATTTGTTTGATATCCAAACTTGACGTAAATAGACGTCGTCAAGCCATGTCGGGCTTTAATAAAAAGGCCGGCATAAAAACTTCGGACACTTGGGTTTGTCACTAACTCCTTCACTAATTCGAACTGGAGCAGCGTGGTGGAGTATGCTCTAGTCTTCCTCAGTGATGAGAAGAGACCTGTGTTCAGTAGTGGGCCATTAATGGAATCTTACTACTGGAATCCTACTGACTACGTCTGTCATTATAAACGGATTTTACGAACAATGTTATTATGAATCTCGATCCGGGTAAAGTACCACTTAAAAGAAAGGTACTGACGATATATCAAGCTTGATGGATTTGCTACACGATTACATGAAAAAAGTTCTTAGGCCCCAGCGGACATACAACTAAATCCCAATTTAGATGTATATTACTTACTATATGAACCAGCAAACGTTGTTTTGCCATATAAATTATTATTTAAGAACAATTTTTATAACCAGAAAAATGGTTATAGTGTGTTAACCTTAAAAGCTTGACATATACTATCGCGGACTTTTATTTAGATCTTTCAGAGGGGAACAATTTCGTAATACATGATTTTTGAGTAACTTTCACCGTTTACTCAGCGCACGAATGGAAAGCTCAAAATTTTGCCGTTTTCGCAATATTTTTTATTGCTGCTTCTCTCCTATACATCTTAGCGTGATGTTCTATAGCCTATAGCCTTCCTCTATAAACGGACTATCTTACAGTAAAAGATCTTTTCAAATCGGTCCAGTTCCTGAGATTAGCCCGCTCAAACAATCAAACAAACAAATAAACAAACAAACAAACTCTTCAGCTTTATATATTAGTGTAGATTTTGTTCAAGTATGTTCACATTTTGGTAATTCGTTTATTCGTTCAGAGCTTGAGAGAACAACACCATTGTAATGTAACAATAATATACCCATATTTGTTGGATTATTAATAAGTTTTGGAACAAAGTAAAAAGTGACAAAATTATTTTAGTACCAGTTGTGTAATACAAAACGAAAATATGTGTATGATATCGAGTTTACCGTTGTTTACAGATCCTTAGAATTTCTTTTACGCATTATTTATTAATGAGTAATTACAATAAAAAGATAGATAAAGAAACTGCGCACTTTGTTACAAAAAATAAGTTATACACGATTTTGGCGTTAATTTTTTTTATTCAATTAAAAAATAAAAGCACGATATAACAAAAGAGATGTTATAACATTTATATGACACATATTTCATACTACTAGGTGATATAAGGGATCCTTATTCAGATTTTCTTTATATATTTAAAAAAAAAGCATTTCTGTACGTATCACGATTTTCGCTAATTTCAGAAACAGCTTAACTGTTTTGGATGCGGTTCTGGTTAACATGCAGTGTTTGTTTAATCTTAAACTGATCACAAATAAAAAAGATTGATTTTTTTCGACTACGAATTACTTATTCATACGTATCAGTAAAAAATAACAATTATGTAACTCGAGGACGGAAATAAAAATACGATAGAAAATTAACCGTCCCTTCGCTATTGATTATCGATATTAACGCCGCTCGTACTTCAACACGATGAAGTCGTGATCAAAATATCCCGCGGAGACGTCGATCCCGTTGTCCGCGGCCCGTTGTTGTCCGAATGAAATAGTAGTAGAAACGTATCCGCCCAATTCTGTAACATTCGTGTGGGTGCTTTCTACCGCGTTTTATTTACGAGTGGATCGCCGACCAACTACTGTGTTATCGCAAATTAAACGCCAACGACTTATTTACGACGTCGCAGTCGCCGCGGGGCACGTGGGAAATGCACATCGATATGTATGTGAGCGAATATCTCACTCCCACGACTTACGATTACTTTGAGGAATCGTCGTTTGTGACTTTAATACTTACGTTACTTATAAATACAAACGTGTAACTAAGTTACAGCTAGGTAACTAAATCAGACCTTCCTATCTTTTCCTATACTCTTACTATGTACGCTTTTTGTTTTAAAACATGCAAAACTATTTTGATGAAAGAATAAAAAAAAAACTTTTAACAAAAAAGGAAAACCGCCTTCAAAAGGGATAATATAATTTGATGAGGGAAACTGCTTAGGAAATAGGTGCCTTTAGAGGTACCTCAATTAAAGTAACTGGCACCGACTTCCTAAGCAGTCCAAAAAAAATACAGACGAATTGAGAAAATGCTGCTTTTTTGAAGTCGGTTAAAAAGTGATTAAGTTTCCGAAAATATGAGCTCCATACTACTTCTATCTACATCGCATACCAAATGTGATCGCCGGCAATGAGGTCGTTTTAAAAACATTCAATGCGTACCTGAAACAAAAATAATAATTTTTATTATTAAATATTCGTATAAGTAACACAAAGTAATTTTTTTTGAAATGCAAAGGGTATATGCAGTATTTTACATTAGACAGTGTAATTTATAGTCAATTCCATTATATCCTAAACACTCTATCAAACATCGTATGTAAACGTAAGTTTTACGAAATATTCATCCATCTTTTTATAACAATAAAAAAGGTTTCGGACTAGTTCCACTGATTCAAAGCAACAATTAGATATCGTTACAATGTTTATGTAAAAAAACATCGTTGTATATTTTTTTCAATCAGACGAATATAAACTAGAGTGCGTTTTTATTTTCATCAAAGAAGACGGTAAGATCTACTTATGTTTGTAGGCGGTTTCAATGGGTTGTTTTGGTAAACGAAAAACATTTTAGTTGTCAAACAAATGCATATTGTCAAACATTTTACCAATAAGACGAGCCCAGTTAGTAAAGACCCTGTATGCAAAGTTCTGTGGTCAATTCCTATCTGAGGCAGAGTTTTATACGACAGATAGATGTTTGTTTAGGAATCATGGGTTAGTAATATAATACTTGCATTGTCCATGCCATCCATAAAACAGGAAATCCTACGGGAATAGGAGCGCGTGAGCGTTTAATAATTATTAATTTAACGTTACAACAAAACGTACATTGGACACACAAGGTCACAATTAAAAGTTAATATCGAACGTAACAAAACGCATTTAATTACAAACGCATTCAAACAACAGCTCATTAACAAGAGAATTCAATTTGCAACAAATCTTTTAACAGCAATTTGCGTACCACCTATACGGGCAAGAATGTAGATCATTATCTCACAATGGTCGCGCATAATCACTGTAATAAACTCATTAAGCGGTTCCGTTGGTTCGGCGGCCGCTGCTCGGTGACTGAGCATGTGGCAAGAAACGGTACTGCACTGATCCGCTCTGAATATGGCCGGGCAAAAAGCGTCGTGCAAAACGGAATAAGAAAAAAAGGACGTGGATAATGACGGCCATTGCTAAAAAATAGATGGCGTTAATTGCCACGGTCGACACGGTTGTGCGACGGTGTTCGATTTAACACGTTGATTTTCACAAATTCAGATTGAAAATCATTCATTCATGTAGGTGTATTTCCAATAAGACGCTTCAGAAACTTTAACATCGAGTAAAAGAAACGACGAATGAACGAAATCATACGTACTCAAACATAAAACCTTGTACTATGCAATGAAAAGTTCAATATCAAAGTGAAGTAAACCTTTGAGCAAACAAATTACGGTTGAATTTCGACCGCAGAGCGGATCTTTAGTTCAATGGTGCTTAATCTAATAGAGCCTTTTCGCGATGGCAACATTACTAGCAGTACGAGTATCCGCGGAATGACCTAACAACGATAACGATCGATAATAACTACGCAAATATAATCACCAGTAGCATTACAATACTATGATGCTGCAGTTTTTAATACTGTCAACGTTTACAACTTTTACCGATGATAGGAATCTACTGTTAACCATTATTAAAACTAAACATTGGACGATGTCCATGTGTTAATTTCCAGTAACCCTCTTAATTGTTGAAAATCAATTTGTTGTTGTCGTGGACATCTTATGAATGCAGTTTACGAGCGGCTCATAAACATTTTCAACGTAGCTCTTTCTGAAAATTAACTCATGCTTATTTTATTTTACGGACTAATATATCCACAGATACGTCCTACTATTACAATACTACTATTTTATTAAGGTTTTTGTCTGAAATAATGTCTAAATCTATTTAGATTTTGTACTTTAACTTGAACCTATCGCTTTAGCCAATTTTTTTTCAATATGGCCAATATTTTTGCGATAATCCGACGTCGGCAAATACGTTGATTTTGCGGAATATACATCGACTACGGTTGGGTTAAGAGTTCATTGTCTCATCGAGACGGTAGCTCGCATCGCTCACCGTTTATCTCAAAGCAGATCGAACGAGCGGCGTGGAACGAATCGTCACGAACGAAACCATTGGACGAACGGAAGCCAAGTACACGATTAGACGATTGACCACAACCACCATTCGCAATGGGAAAGTGTGAAATTATGTCTCGTTGTGAGATGATAATTTGATGTGCGTATAATGAGTTTTACTTTACATAAACACAGCTTTAGACCACTCCAAACTATTTTAAACGGTAACTTTGTCGAATAATGCAATTCAAATGTATACTACAAATCTAGAGCATCATATTTTATAACGAAAAGTATATTTTTCATTGCTTAATAAGAATTTTATTTTGGTAATCAATTTGATTAACCTATTAATCGGTCGTCGTCCGGAAAATATGAAATTGAATATGTTTGATGACACAAAAATGCTAAAGTGCAACTACAACATTTTCTCTTTCACTGTGTAGCCATGGCTAAACAGTGGTGATTCGAAGAAACTTTTGTCACTCTGACAGACGACATTCACACCAATATAATGTGGTGCCACCACACCATATGTTACAATCATGTCACTTAACCAAGATCCGTATCATAGTCAGTCTAATAGGACTTAATGTCCGTTCTAGCTGACTATAAACAATAAATGAATAAAATAAATAACTAGTAAAATATTGTATAACCATTAAACTATAGCCTACGAGAAAACTCAGAAGTCGAATGGAGGGCAATCAAAATATATTTTTTTTACTAGTACCGGGACTAGTTCTCTGTATTTGTGACTGACTTCACGTGTCGGTTTAATGTCTCGATGGAAACACTCGATACGCCGAGACGTCGCCGTCCTAACCTTGGCTCGTGTCTGGTTTTTGTCAAACATCGATATTAATGGCAGCGTCGCGTTGCAAAAAATGTGTAACTTGCACAAAGGTTTTAGGTATCTAGTTCAGCTCTATTTAAATAATAATATTTTAAACTTAACCAATCGTTGGGCGTCCACATTTTATAAAGTACCCACGGAGCGAGGACCCTGATATATGTAAGCCGATATTTAAACAAACTCGGTCAAAATGGAACTTTCTGGCGAGGCTGCAATAGAAGACAATACGTTTTTACTAATTCAGTACTGCAGTACAGCTAACCTTGGTCCCCACTTAGCATCAACATGGATTTTTTCAAGGTATAACTTATTTTAAATAGTTTTCAAATTCAAAATAATTTAATTTTGTGAGTATTTTGACTACATCATCGCATCGTGCTTTATTTTACAACCGTTTCGGAATTGTTAAACTTTACATAACTTCAGCTCAGTCTGCAATGCTTTGAATATCGTTTCCGATATGTTTATTTGACTATCTTTTTATTTATCAATTTACTGAAATTATCAGTAATTAATGTAGCATGACCAATATCAATCGATATATGTACGTCTATATATCGCTTAAATATCAAACTACTTAATATTAACATTGACATGTAATAAATCGCTCGTTAGCGAAACAACAGTTTTAATGTAAATTTACCGTTAAATAAATAATTGGTGTCAGCATGATACGCAATAAATCTCAATAATAATGATTTAAAGTTTAAACAAACTATAGAGACATAAGCGAAAGTCTTTAATACATTATTGATTACATGTTGCATAAATTCATCAATCACCGCATTGCGTTTTGAGTTATACCGATGTAATTGACAGACGATTAAATATTCCAAGTGTCGAGTTACAAGAGATACGAAACATGAAAGTTCATATTAATATTATTATTAAAGTCTGTAAAATTTATTTCCTTTATTAAATACGTACAATTAGAAAGAGGGCTTGCAGGTTTTTCTACATCTGAACATACAGCATCAAATTTTAATACGCTAAGAGAAATCCTTTATCTCTTTTTAAGAATAATTTATGGGCGCAAGAGTATGAGGTTTGGCGTAGTTAAAAGTTGACGCGAAGAAAAAGAAACACGAAGTAGATCTTGACAAAATTAATTAACGTAGAGTTTCGCGGGTTATCTATGAGTTATAAATTTACTTAGATACGTTCCATAATTAAATTATTGGTGTGACCTATATATGATTAGGAAAGAGCAATGAAATGCCTCGTGTCTAGTATTTCTATTACATGCAAAGGGTTTTTTGATGTACAATTTTCACCGGTGAAAAACCGGGCCAGGCACGAGCCGCGCTGTTTTGTCAATATGGAGTGCGCATTTTTTTGTGACACGCGACGCATATTCACGTATAAAGTCGCATGCTATCTAAATCCAATGTGTGTCAGTGGTAAGTAGCTTTGGTTTCGTTTTTATGTTTATTTTTTTGCTTTATTAAGGACGTGTCTTATGATAAAACGTGGTTGATATGGCATTTTTTATTTACGAGTTTAGATGTAGTTGAAAATCGAGCAAACAAACCACCTAATACTAAGCGTCATCGTTTCTTATGGCTATCGGTAACACTAAATGCTTCATCGACATCTTTCCGTCAAAAAGAAAACGGGGCAACTGTAATCTTCAGGAGATATAATAAAAATTCCACTTTTTCTTATTATTATGTGTTGAATAAAATCATCTGGCCTTTGCTAGTTTGATTAGCATGAAAAAAACATCAATTTTCTAGTTTTGGAATGAAAGATAGTGGATCAAAATATTTAGGTTTCGTAAAAAGAATAAGGCCCGCGATGCTTACGAAAGCGTTTCATCTCTTACCTTAGAATTTTTAAATCACAACCTAAGACTTAGACTTAAGTTGTAAGTATAAATATCTTAAGTATCTATATATTATATATCTATCTAAGTATAAAATAATAAAATAAAATATAAAATAAAATAAAATAATAATAATAATATAAAATCTTCTATCTAATTGCGGTTAATTTTAAAACTACTAAACATTTTCGTGCGATTTAGAAATTATTAAGGTGAATGCAAAAAAACGTATATAACGCCAGATAAAATACTCGTATATTAAATTTTTTCCGAACCATGTTTTGTAAAGCAAAGGGAAGTCGGCAAATAAAACTAAATCAAATCAACTCAAAAACTGTTTATACAAAAAAAAAACTTAGAGGTATCTGTGTCTTTCTTTATTGCTATTGCATTACCTGTTATGTAATTGGCTCATTAAACGATTAGTAAGAAAGCCAATTCGCGGTTACGCGATAAAAACTGTCTTCAGGGCAATTTTGTTATGAGGTATTGAGTTTTTACTGTAAAGTACTTTAATCACAGTCATGGAATGAATAATGTTAAGTAATAAAATGACGAGATTTTTTTATCTGATCATCCGCTTTTTCTAAAAAAAACCTCACCTCATGTAAAGAGGTGAAAAGTGAAGCTTAAGTTTGTATGATTGGAAACCGACTACAATATGTCCTCCAAAGATGTCGCAGACAGTAGGTATCATTAGAAAATATTTATGGGCATATCTAGTTTGACATCAAAATTATATTATTATATTTATCTGAATATATGTACATATATGTATAACTCAAAGGTGACTGTCTGACTGACATAGTGATCTATCAACGCACAGCCCAAAACACTGGATGGATCGGGCTGAAATTTGGCATGCACGTAGATGTTATGAAGTCCTGAATGATGAATCATCCGCTAAGAAAGAATCCAACCTCCAAGGGGTTAAAATAGGGGATGAAAGTTTCTTAACGCGACCGAAGCCGCGGGCAAAAGCTTGTCTATTATAAAAGGAAGGTAACCTTGTTATTTCTCAACTTATACACAAAACGGCCCCAGCTACCTAACAAATAAGACTCGATATAACCGAACAAAGACCACTTAATAGTTCAGACAACGAACAAAAGACGGCAAGAAATGCGTCCAATATTCCTCTATGAACGAAAATAACTACATCAAAATTCCTTCGCTTAATCTCATACATAAATGGTAATAGCATATTCTAGAAATAACCACGTTTAGAAGCATGTGGCAAACATGTGCGGGCGGCCTGTGTCGGACAGGACGCATCACTCGCCTCCTAAATTAGTTAATTAGAAACTTAGTTTGTAATCTTTCAATAACTATTCTAATGTCGATTCTGTAACTAAATAATGCATATTCGATTTTAAACTTAACGCTAGTATAGGAAAAAACATATTGACTTCCAAAAAGAAAATCAACAGAACAATCGAAATGACACTAAATAAAGGCTTTTACTAAAATTGAGCTTGTATTTTTTTTAAGTTAGGGCTCTTCTGTGTCTTTATTTCTTGGGCTATATCATCATGGACTATGCACACTTTACTGATATAGGTCCTCGTAATAGTAGTCTCTCTGACTTCTGACTCGTAGAATTCTTATTGTAATACCTTGCTCCATCACACTTTCCACCTGTCTCTCCAGGCCATTGGAGATTTATCATAGATTCCACGTTAGCGCTAAATGAAACCCATCATGCTCATTAAAATTTATGGCATGTTTTTTAAGATTCCATTGCCTGTTGTTCTATTGTTATAACCGCGGAATGTAATGGCGTTCCGTGGAGATAACCTGCGAATTATGAACTAAAATCGAGCAGCTAAACTCTATTGAAGCTGATGTTTTGCTACATGTTATTTATTATTTTCGTCCTTATTGACTAGTGCAATAGCTTCCTTCAAGCACTCACTATCTGGAAATCAAGCTTTACCAGCGTTTTACAAAGCTTCAAAGTATCATGCATAGTCTCGAACGTAATGTTAAATAAATTTTACTCCCTCTTTAGATCTTAGTTTCCTATTAAAAAGAATCAATCGAGTAACCGTTGTGAAGTTTCCATGTCATTATATCAGTAATTCATGTCGATTGCGTGGGTTTATGCATATTAAATGATAAATATTTACAAGTATCCAGGATATACATGACAAGTACGAGATATTCTTAAGCATGTGTATTTCTACTTATGTTCTATAATTAGATTCCAATAACGCCGTTGCGTCTAGTTGAACGACTCTGACGGCGGTGGAGGAACTGACGTCGCATTTACTAGCAAATCATACTGCAAGGCAAATATCTATACGACTTATTTTTATCTTATTTAGCTTTATCTTTGTAAGTCTATAAACGTAGTTCATAGTATCTTTAATGTTGGATGTCAGAGGGCGCTAAATCTTATGCTAAAAGTGATAAGTTTTTAAGGGGTTGGGTTCCTTTTCGTTGCATTAATACATCGGGTTTCAACATATGGTTCCTGAGACAAATAATCTTACATAACTTGGAATATCTTATATACATTTTTGCGAAACAAGACAGCGTGGTTTGTATAAAAACTGCCGATAAATACAAAAAATTAAACTAAAATCTAAATAACTTAGGTCTCCATATTTTTAACTGATATATCTATTCTCACGTTTCCCTTTCTCAACGTGGTTTGAAATTGTTTTCCTTCACCGAAGTAAAGCTACATTTGATGCAAAAACACGCGCGGAAGTAAATTCCACAGACAAAAAAGCAATTTGACAGCTAACCCGCCGACCTTCTCAAGACTTTCACATCATCGGACGCACACCGGTACAATAATGCACCGAATTAGGTTTTTTACTGTGAGAATAACATACGCTTCATTCACGTTATGCTGTCAAGTGGTTCAAGAGGCCTTATGAATATTAACTCAGTACCGCTTAGTCGCTATCACGTCTCAATCACTTCAGAATGTGCAAATCATCCTTTAACGCTTACAGATTATGCTGCGTGTGGTTAACATGACTATATCTAATAGTTCGTTCAATAAACGAGAGACGTACTCGGTTAATGACATGATGTATTACTATATTTTTTGTTTGTTACATGATAAAAATATTTTGTATAGGTTTGAACTTGGAACTAAATATATGTATGTATGCATATGATGGATATGTTTGTCAGACGTAACATCTTTCTAATACAATCTTTTATGCGTCTGTTAATGTACAATTGGGACAACTTGATGTATTATAGACATATTGATGCAACATATGTTTTTTACAATATATAAGTTAATTGCTTGTAAGCAGAGATGCAGCTTTGGATGGTGAGCGCTCTAACTTAGAATTTGGTGACAACTCGTCACGGGAAAGAGTTTCTATTTGGTCACCTTTAATTTGTTGAGGCATTTACTTTCATTTCGTCACGACCACTACGTGGTGTTAGTTAGGGTTACCTTTTGTTAAAAGCTTTTATTTAACTTGCAATAAAATAGTAAATATTTTAAAGCTATTTTGTTATCCGATATCCCGTATATGCCTTGTTCCCTTTTAAATTATTTATTACAACAGTTCGATATTTACATCTTTGGTATACTTAATTCTCGACCTGTCTTTTAATGCCAATACCGCCATCGCTGGATCTCTGCTTAGACTAAAAGTTGACTGGTAAATAACGCTCTTAGCATTACGTCCAACTTTAACACCACTTTATATTAGGTCTAATAAAGTTTAAATAAATAAATGTATATGTTACTATGACCAGTGCACGTTAAGCTATCACAATTTAACGCTGCCGGAGTGTTACTAAACTGCAAACCTAAAACATATTTGCAATCGTAACGAAAACAAATATTTTCATACGATTCAGCACAAAGTTCACAGAACGAGTCAATAGGTATTTTATAAAGTGCTTGCTTCTGCAATATCGGACATAGAAATTCATTAGTAAGTATCAAAATTCACATAAGGTAATAACTGTATCTTATCATCTGAATGTTTCAATCAGTTATGTAAGTTTTCTTCTACTATTCTTTTGTTTTCGATCCTATGCCATAATTATTAAAAGATAAACCGCTCTTATTGTTTATCTGTATGGTCAATTGGTAGAGAAATTAGAGAATGCATTAAGTTCGCAATTTTGACCGTAATGTTTTAGAGTGATCAATACAGCTTAAATACTTAAATAAACAAATATCTTATAAGGAAATACCATAAATACCACAATAAGAATAATATAAGGAGTACCTACTACATTGTACAATTGTGTTCTGGTGTTGATAGTACAATAGAACAGTAAAGCAATCAAACCGTGACCGTTTGAATTATGTGCAGATAAGTAAATGGTTCTGTAGCATTCGGTTCACATTTCTTGACCAGAGCACTAATCACGAACTCGACATTTAACCATCTGTCGTGATTTCTCATGAAGATGCATTTAAAACTACTCCACTCGTTTAATTTGCTTTGACTTTCATCGAAGGGAAACAACAGAAAACAAACATTCGAATTGAAAGAATCGGTAAAGTAACTACAACAATTTAAATTAAAAGGTCGAAATTGTTTATAGTATTGACTACTTACGTTTGCTAAGAACTTGATTTAAAGTTCAATACAAAATTTTGGTTTAATATTTAAAATAAAGTGGTAATATCACTTTAGTAATTAATGAAAACTGAGTCACTTAAACAATGTACTTTACAAAATGAAAAGTAAAAACGGCATAAATTTTACGCACAATTAATGTAAACTTTAAACTTAATGATTTATATATAAGAAAAACAGTCAAAAATAGAAGTATTTATAGCCTGCATTACTCCAACACAGACAGCAAAACAACATGTTATCTTTACGTATTTATTGAGAGTACATAGCATGACAGAAGAAAAAATATTATACATACTATCATTGATAGAGATTAAGTAAATTTAGATAAATGCAATTGATTAAAGTTCTACAAAGTAAACAAACATAACTCAAGAAGATATATAGCTCTGATAACAGCTCTTTTTCAATTAATGCCAGCTGGTTTTGTTGACTTAATGGAAGGATGTCAGGTTAGATTAGAATATAGTGGAGAACAGCCGTGCCGTTTATTAGAAACTCTAATTACGGCATTGGCTCGATTGACGATAATTGACGGATGGATAGATATTGACAGATAAGTGAAGGTTTTCTCGCTTCACGCTCGATAACTTTATTCACTGCCGGCCGGTGGACGAGACCTCGTCCGGAGAATCATTGAACTTCTTAGAGAGAAATACTTAGCAATTAATTGTAAGTAAGCCGGACCAATTTTATTTACGTATTAAAAGTTTATGCTTGATT